>APFE030534333.1:84637-117160 GCA_000404065.3 Pinus taeda | reverse complement strand
GATATGGAGAAATAGATGATTCTGATGTGGAAACATCTAGCGAACATAATTGTGCAATTACACCTCTTTGTTCCTTTTTTAGAAGCTTTGCCATACCGTTAGAGCTAATTATCTTTCTTGGTTTCCCTACAATACCCCTTAATTCAACTTCCTTTCCTTCGGCGGAAAATTTCATGAAAAGTTCTTGAAAATTAAAAGATATTGTATCCAAGGATTGTAGTCATTGGACTCCTAGTACAACATCAACACCTCCAATTGTAATGGAAAGAATTGGGTTAGTCAATACATATTCTCCCATGGATAGCTTGATATTATGGCACTTTCCAGAGCAATTTATCGTTCCTCCATTTGCAACCATCACTTGACGCTCTGGTGCTGGATATATGAAGCAATTCAATTCTTTTGCTACCTTACAATGAATAAAATTGTGGGTACTACTTGAATCAATCAACACTATTACTTTTTTCTTCTTGATTTGTCCTTCTATCTTGATGGTTTGAGGATTGGTAATTCCAACCAATGCATTACAAGATATGGTCAGATTCGCTTCTTCTTTTTCTAGGCTTTGTTCCTGGAGTATATCCTTCTCTTTTCACCTTTCTTTCTCATTTTCTTCTTCCTCTTCACAATCTATGTAGAATAATTTATTTTCAGCACACTTATTACCTTTAGTGTATTTGCTATCACAACTGTAACAAATCCCTTCTGCTCTTTTTTCTTTCAATTGTTGTGGTGTCAACCTTATATGTGTGGAAGAATAGGGGCAACAACACTTCCATCTTTATAGTTGTGAGTGGTATGCTTCCTGGTTGCCATAATTTTGATTTTGATTTTTCTTGCTAACTTGAATGCCTTCTCTAATGAATCAGGTTCCCAAAGGTGAACATCATGTTGGATATTATCCTTTAAACTCTCTATGAACACATCAATCCTATGCTCCTATGGAATATTTTTTACCCTTATGTTCAATTTTTGGAAATCTTCAATGTGCTCCATTATTGAATCCTTTTGTTTGAGACTTATCAATTGGCTAAAAAAAATGTTGCTTTTTGTATCATCATAATGTGTTGTCAATTCTTCCATAAAAATTACCCAAGTGATAATTTGTTTACGAGAGCAAAGTCATTGATACCATACAAACTGATTTGGTTCCCAATATAAAGTTGTAATACGTACCTTTTGTGTGCTTTGCATATTATTGAGATCGAAAAGCTACTCCATCTGTAATATCCATGTTACGAGATCCTTGCCATCAAAATTCCTCATATCAATTTTTGGAATATGGTGGGTCTTTGATCCAACATTAGAGTCTATGAAATCATGATTAACATTTCTTTTATTCTCATCATGAGTTTTCATTACTACCCTTTCACCATTAGTAAGCATTTGTTGTAGAAACTTTGTCAAATCTGTCTTCAAATCTTCCATGCCTGCCTTAAATCGTCCATCTTAGCTTCCAAGTCATTCATCTTAGTTTCTACGTATTTCTTTAAACAATCCATCTTAGCTTCTACGCCTTTCTTTAAACCATCCATCTTAGCTTCTACATCTTTCTTTAAACCATCCATCTTAGATTTTGTTGTTTTTTGTGCAAGTGACACTTGTTGGACTTGGTCTCGTAATTTTAATATATCATGTTGCATTTCTTCCTCTTCTTCATGAGTCATGCTAAAGATTTCAGGTTGCTTACTAGGTGTTTTCATTTTCTTTCCTCCAGGCATCAATTACCGATAATAATGCTTTACTATGCCCTTTGAATCCCTTCAAATTAATTTTTAAACCAAGCCTATTAAAAAATTTGAAAAAAATTACACACTTTTTTTTCGCTTTGTAGGAGCTTGATATTGAATCTAATGTATCTCTGTAATTACGAATCATCTAGCTTTGAATTTGCTACTTGCGTAGCCCTCTGCATCCTCTTTCCAATGCCACCAGTCTGATCCAAATTGGATTCTCTAAGCAAGAGTTATGCCAAATCTACCACAGTTACCTTATTATAGACAAGTTTAGTAGAGCGAACTTGTATGACGTGCCATGAGTCACTGTTTCAACCTTTGGCTCTGAAAAATATATAAAAGAAACTATAGTCCATTCTCTTTCTGTACCTTCTTACGAAATTTCAATCCGATGCTCAGAGAGAAAGTTATGATGATTTTCCCCAAGTCACCTGTTTGGAATGTAATTTAGGAGTTTGCAAAAAGACCAACTTCCTCAGATCATATCTCCACAAATATAGTGCGAAAAGCTATGAAATTTGGACCCAAGGTTCATGACAATTTCTTCTCAAATGGATTTTTTTTTAGCTTCTGAAACGTCGCAGAAAGAAAGTTATAGCGAAAACACCACGATGAACTATTTGGAGCAGCGAAACCCTAGAATCCAAAGCTCTGATACCAAATGTTATGAAACTAGCTCACAAAAAGAAAGAAAAGATAGTTGAATGTTTTAGAATTCAGCCTCTTCGAGGGGGCAACCTCCTTTACATTACACAAATGAACAATTCTTGGATCATTCAAATGACAAAACTTCTTTTCTATATATAGGAGTCTAATAAGTCACAATATAACCCAGTTGACCTAACAATAATAATATAAAGCCACAAAAATAAAAATAAAGGGATTCTATGGGGCACAGTAATAACAATATGGAGACAATAGGGGCACAACAATATTAATAAGGGATACAACTATAATAATAATAGGGTAACCACTACTATTATAGAGACCTAACATTTATGATTTCAACTGTCCTTTTTCATATAATCCATATGAAAATATGACAAAACTAACCAGAGTGACAATAAGAATAGTAGAAAAAAATAGTTTGATATTGATCACAGTGAAAACTATTTCTAAGTGACTACATTCTTATTATTCACATTTTCTATCATTCAACAATATTACATCGTTACTTTGCATTAAAAAATTTTATTTCATCATTTTTCGTTGTCAAAGTTATTAACAATATTTGTTATCTCAACAAATTGAGATAACTAAGCAAATTTAAAATTAAAATGACCAGATTAATCTCAACAATATTTGTTATCTCAACAAACTGAGGTAGCTAAATAAATTTAAAATTAAAATGACCACATTTTTTTTTTGTAAGCTGGGTGGTACCATTTTCTATTAACAAAAAGGAACATTACAGAGTCAGGGTGGTCTCACCCCGCCCCGAAGGGAAACCGGGTTTATTGACCACCGATAATTTTTCACGGTTGCCCAAAAATAGAATGTTTTAAACTGGTCTTTCCATGCCTTATACACTTTGTCTATCTCCCTATTACTACCTATATACTGCTGCATATATATAAAAGCATAAAAGTTTTGCATGACTAAAGTAAAACAAAATTAAACATATCCTAAATTCATCATGAACATGCCTTTGTTCACTGTTTCTCTGGATTAGCTTGCTGAGCTTTCTCTTTCTTCACTAGCACTTCGCTTGCCTCCAGCTGTTGTTGCAGGTCCTCCAGCCTTTTATCTTGCATAAGCGGGGTTATTACTATGTTCTTCAATTCCTTCTTCAAATTCGGGATACCTTGGGCCATCTCAGCCATCTCCATTGCTACCTGTTCCAAGGCTTTAGCCATGAGCCTTTAAATGACCCAGTACAAGTGAAGAGACTGCTTGTAAAGAGTCATTCTACCTTTGGTATGACCAGGGTCAGGCATGAGGGTAATCCATTCCTCCATCTCCTCTTCTGATTGGGCCTGGATGGCTTCTTCTTCCCAATGTTCCATAATTCTCCTGATTTTGGGATTGGATTTCTTCTTGTACTCTTTCTCTGCTATTCTGATTTTGTTGCCTATGGTTTTCCTGGTCCGACGCATCCCATCTCCCTCTGCTGGCTCTGCCTCCTCATCTGGGCTGGGACTGCATTGACGTCCCCGTCGACTTCGCCCGGCCGCCAAATCCTTCCTCCGTCGGCCGCCTCTTCCTCTGCGTCCTCTCCCTCTTCTGTAACCTCCCTTGCCTCTTCCTGCAAACTGCGAAGGGTTGCCTCCTTCTTCGTCGATTCCATCTGCTGATTGACTGTTCCACCGTTCCTTCCGCGCGTCGTTTTCCTGGCCAGCCTCCGGCTCTTCACTCTCCCCTTCTGAGATCTCGTACACAGGAATGTTCAGCTGCGTTTCATCCTCCATCCTTCTTTTCCCTTTCCTATCTGCTTCATTCTTGCTCTGTTCATCTAGTCCACTGCTGCGCATCCATCTTTTAACACTCTCGCTTCCCTCCGCCTCCATTTTCCTTCGACCGCTACAGTTTTCACCACCCGCTTCCCTCGCAGAGTTGCTCGAGCTATGGCAGCGAACCAAACCCCTCGCTTGGATTGCTTTGCTCTCCTCTCGATGTTGTTTCCCTCGCCACCCTTCCCTCTCAGGTCTTCTCTGTATAGTGTTGTCAATTATGAATTTACTCCGGTGGTAGTGCCCGAGACCCGTGTCATTATGCCCTGAACTCGACGCCGTCCTCCTATCCCTTCCATCGATCTGCTGACCACCTCCACTATCCTGTCGGCCGCTCCACTCGCCTGTGGCAATAATGCCGTGAACCTCACCTTCTTCTGCCTGATCCGTGCGCCGCCATCTTATTATGCCCCTCTTCGCCACATCATACAGCCCGATCGGGCGTAAAATGACCACATTAGTCTAAGACATATTTAGCATATTTAAAATGATTATATTAATATTAGATATATTTACATATTATTGATAAAATTAATCATATCTTAGATAGATTTTATTTAGCCACACACAACTAAAACCAATGTGGATCCATCTTAACTCCAAATCTATTAAGCATTGAGAGGGATCAAAATTCTCGAGGTGCAAACTTTTCCTCAAATTTACGCTCAAAAAAAGATATTTGCGAGTGAGAAATTTGATCCCTCTTGGCACTTGATAAATCCAGAGTTAAAATGGATCTAGAATAGTTAGATATAAATCAAATACCTACCTCAACAATTAAGTGAAAAAATCTAATGGGTCAATATAGGAAAGCCTTTGGCTAACCAGCTTTGCGTCACACAACCTACAATCCATGTAATATTCTCCACACTTCAGATTCCAGGGTCTACAACTTATTCACATAGCAAACCGTTGCTCTCGACTCAATCCTTCACACTATAGGTTAGCGCATCACAAAAATACCAATATTCATTGCGTGCTTGCTTCAAGGTACTCTTCACTTGCTCTACACAATTTTACTCAAGCGCCTTGATACTTCGACAGCTACACATAGTGCGGTGATGGTTCTTGCAACCTCAGAGAGATCTCACAACTTAATCTTCCCTCTATTCACGGGTTCCACACTCCTTTTACACACCTAAAGACACACAACTTGCATAGTTCTCAAACTCCATGCAACTTATCCTAGCCTTGAAACCAGTTGAAGGTAAGAGAACACAGCAAGCCGCAGCTACAGCTGGTAAATAACAAGCACATATTAAAACTGAGAGTGGCATATGAAAACTGTGGTTTTGGCCATGTTATTATAACAAATACTTTAAAATAAATTTAGTTTTTTTTTTAATGTTGATGTATTATGAAGCATTCATTTTGATGCCGGTCCTCCCTTGATGCTTATGAAATTTTTACAAACTATTTAATTTATATAGTTAATCTAGTTGGAAATTTAAAAACAATTCGCATATGACATCTTAGTCAGGCTCATCTTCCTCCCAATAATCATTATTTTTATCCTACACATGGTAAGGATTATAGTGAAATCGTTTACTAAACCATTTTTAATATCTGTTCACAACGTTTCTGTCACACGTTCTTTGGACATTTTTTTGGCTGCGCCTATGTCAATCCGATTTTGAATATTTGGGGAATTTGCAATCGACTTAAGCTCATGAGTAACGGATATTAAAGCATCCAATTTTGTGGTTTGAAAAAAGAGAGAAGCAACTAGGATGAATTTGAAAAGAAAATTTGAAAATCGCCATTGATATAAGCTGTACCACTTATAAAGGAAACTTAAACAGAGAAGCATTAATATCCGTAAAGAGAAAGACATTAATGTTAACCGTTTTCTAAGAAAATGGTCCACTTCCATTCAAAATCAAATACTTGTTAAGATTTTCAAAGATTTAGGCTTTATCTCCAGACTCTTTTATCCATGGTTTTATTTTAAATAGTATTTCATAAAACAATGAGCACCAATTCTAGCTTCAAATGCAATATTGTTGTGCTTATTAGTACCTGCCATCTGGCAATGGCGAGGGACTATAGTAATCCAATTGGGTTGATTTAGCATTAATTTGAAGTGCTATTTCAGTGATTACGGTGGTTAGAGAAAAGTTTTCAAATGTGTCGTGCTAGGATAACCAAAGTCTTCTCGTTTTCCATCTTATTTGGCCTCTTCCCGAGGCGGAAGAGGCCAGAGCATAGGCTATTTTGCTTAGCCGTGTTTATTTTTCGTGACCGTCAGATGATTTCATATATTAATGTTAACATTACTTAACATTAGTTTGATTTATTTGTAGTTTGAATTATTTGTAGCAGTTTTAGTTTGAGCATATTGGCAGGCAGGTGTTCTGCATGCAGGTGCTGCAGCTGTCTGTGCATGGCGGAGGTCCCATGTTTCGCTGGCCTAGTTGTTAATACCCTGGACCTGACCTGCTCAGGACCCAAATTAACTGAGACCAGATCTGGGACTAGAACTAGATGGAAGAGATGCTGAGGGGACTACATCTTTCAAACGAATGTTCGGTATGGCTCCTGCCTTTGCACCTTTGAGCTCTCGACTTGGAAAGGATGCCGGTGGAAACTTCATCAATGACAAAACCAACCTGATCAAGTTATTCATTGACAGGATCAATTTCTTAATCTGGACCAGGTTGGTGTGGCTCCTGCCTTTGCACCTTTGAGCTCTCGACCTGGAAAGGATGTCGGTGGAAACTTCATCAACAACAGAACCAACCTAATCAACTTATTCATCGTTGGGATCAATTGCTTAATCTGGACCAGGAACTGCTTCCGAGTATGGATTTGTATCTGCACTTATGCAAAGGCATCTCAAGCAGGGGTACCATCACCAGTATATGAGAGCAAATCGGTAGTAATGGTTTCAACAGTAGAGTAAACAACAGCAAAGGCACCATAAACCGCCGGAGGAGAGGCGGGGGCAGAGGCGGTTAGATAGCCTATTTCTCCATGAATAACTATTATACCTTGGTCAACATAGGTAGCGGGACCTACGCAAGTATCACTTAAACATCTTGAAATGGCTCTTACCAATGTATAGAAGAAAGGAGTGGAGAGGAGACCTGTTGCACATTCTATATGGAAGGAACCTAGATAGGTAGGCTCTCATTTCTGAGACTTCCAATTGTAGTTCCAGAAGAAGATGGATATCAAGCTCATTCCCCATATCCTGTAGGGAGCCCCCAACTTCCCTTCAACCTACCTATCTCACGTACCAGTCCATCATCTATCCCAGCCAATCATAGTTTGCTGGGTGCACTGGAACAGAAAGAGATGCTGGCTAGCGAGATGCTACTAGATATGCTGCTGGATCTCCAGTCGGTGATTCTTTCCACCGTACTTTTCGTAAGTCGACTTTCAATAATGGCGGATGCCCAATTGCTTGTGGTGGACAGAATTTTAGCTTGGACTTGCTTCCTGCCTAACTGCGCATGCAAAGGAACTGTTTTTTCTTTATAAACACTCTCTAGTCGATGATGCTCTCCACCATCTTCCATCTTAACATGTCGGGTAGCAGGTTTCACCACCCCAAGACCTACTAAGTACCCTTTAAAGGATATATAAAATAGAGCCTTTTGAAGGATCTACCTGAATTTCATTTCTCTCACCTTCATTCTTGCTCTTTTGCTGATCCTCTTCTTCCAAATCCGGGATCCCTTCTTCTTCCCTCACCTGATTCATCTCACTGATGTCATCTTCATCGAAAACTTGACTCAATCTCGTTTGACCATTGTATTTATAAAGACTATCGAGCGAGAGCGAGCACGAGGTAAATGGATTGAAGAAATCCCAAGTTGAATCTTGAGGAAGCGAGGGGAGTGGGGAAAGGCCCATGGAGTTTTCCTCCCAAGCTCCATGACTCCTATAGGACACAAGCTCACAACTCCTACGATGGGATCGATCAGCGGAGGTGTATGATACAAGCTCGCCAGAAACCATTGGTACCTGTCACGGTTGTCCTACTCTTCAGCCACGTTTCAATCATGCATTATGACACTTTATGTTGAACCACGTCGCTTGTTATGTTCAACCATTTCTTTTAACGATTCAAACTTTTGTTACATTTAACCTTTGCTTTTAACGATTCAAACTTTTTCTCAACCTTCGCTTTTAATGATTCAAACTTTTTCTCTACAACTTTAATTTCTCCATTGTGCTGCTGGTTGATAACTATTCTTCAAATAACAAAAGTGTGTTGGCCCTTTCTCCGTCATAATCGATTGGGGAGGAGTAAAGGCTCTTTTTATTGAGGAAGACAAGGATTTTTTGGAAAAGAAAGAAAAATTACAAGATCTAGAGCATGACCTAAGCAATGCTTCTCAGCGGGTAAGAAAGGAACATTTATTCTTTTTTGTGTTTCTATTGTCCATGTATGCATAAGGTTGTTCTCAAAACTCTGATTCTTGTTAACTAGAAATTGAAACCAGTGTCTGAACTTTCTTTAAAATATCACAGAATATTGTGTTCTGGAAATAGAAATACGTTCAGATCTCTCTACATCGGTCTGGGTATGCTGAGTGGGTTCCTCTGTATATGCGTCTAGATTTTGTGTATGTTCTGTTTGACTGTCCAGTTCGTCTTCCACATTCTTTGTTGCTACTTGGTGGATGCCATGCTGGTTTCTTCTCCTCGGTAAAGAAGATTAGAGAACAAAAGTCTTTTATGCAACTAAGTGCTGGTGGGCATGTTTCTGCCTCTGAAAAACTGTTCTCTCAGAATTATACTTCTCTGATTCTTCATTCGGTTTTGAATCTGGTTCTTGGAAATGTGCCTAGGACATGCTTTTTGTTTATTGCTTGTGAATAAAATGTGTCTAGGGCACAATTCCATGTCTAAGTTCTGGTGGCTTGGCTTCTGCTGATATGATAGCCTCAGATCAATATAGCGCAGCTTGCTTGCTTCTTCTACTCGAGTGTTTAGCTTCCTTGGATGGTTAAATACCTTCAATTCTGTATGGTGGCTCACTTTCTCTATTTGGAAGTATATGCAGAATCTGCTATATATCTGTGCGGCCCCCTCTCTGGTCAGAAATTTAGTAGGGTGTGTTTATACTGAAGCTTTATAGTTCATGCCTCTGTTAATGATGTCTTCTTGTCAAGACAAGCTGGAAGTTAAAGGTGCATCTAAGATATTTTTTATAACTTAACAAATTGATATTTGCAGGGGCATTATGCAGAAGCTATTGCTTGCTATAATGAAGTTCTTCGGATAGATCCAATGGCAGCTGATGGTCTTGTAAACAGAGGAAACACTCTCAAAGAGATTGGTCGTTTTAGCGATGCAATTCAGGATTATAGGGGGGCATCATCAAGAGGCAAATCAAGGTTCACATTCTCGATACACATGCAAATTTTATTTGAAACCGGTTTTTATCTAAAATTATTCCTGTTTTCAGGAATTTGACATGTATTTTTTGTTCCATTTTGTAGCTTTCTGTTCTCCCTAGTGTGCAATCATTTCATGCGATTGCTTATCCAATTGATCATGTACTTGCATTAGACATCAGGTATGTGTGATCCAGATCAGATTATGCAATTTGTATGATTTACAATTCAATAATGATTATGATTCATATCTGTTTTTTCACAGCCGCAAGTATGCGGAACATTGTACCCTAATTGCACCTCGTTTTGGGCTTCCACCTTTCAACCATCCCCCTCCTATTCCTGTCAAGAGTGAAGGTGGAAGTGGCAGACTTAGAGTGGGGTATGATGTACATTCCTTTCCTTTACAGTTAACATTTTTCCTTTTAACTTGTTACAAAGTTTTTGTTAACTCTGGATGCACAATTGGTTTCATTTTTGGGTACGTGAGCAGTGATTTTGGTAACCATCCACTTTCCCATTTAATGGGATCTGTATTTGGTATGCACAATAGGGAGCATGTTGAGGTGTGCTACTTTTAACCTCTAGTGTTTTGTGTACTTTCTATACTGACGGCCCTTCTAAAATATTAATTGAGATTTATGTACAACTGGATGTCCAGATATTTTGCTATGCTTTAAGCCAGAATGATGGCACTGAATGGAGGCAGCGCATACAAGCAGAAGAAGAACATTTTATTGATGTTTCTTCTCTTTCTTCTGATGTAATTGCAAGAAAGATTGTTGAAGATAAGATCCAGATTCTTGTTAATTTGAATGGATACACTAAGGTAAGAAACTGAATTTAGATTTAAATCATTATTGTGCTTGTTCTAGTCCCTTTGTTTAATAGACTCTGAGCTCTGATGAGTATAATATTTGTTTGATATAAGCTTTTATATTATCTTGAAAGCACACTTTTTTGTCCTTTCAGGGTGCTCGAAATGAAATATTTGCGATGCAACCAGCTCCAGTACAAGTATCGTACATGGGATTTCCTGGAACCACTGGTGCTGAGTACATTCATTATTTGGTGACAGATGAGGTGACAATTTCTGTATTCATTTAAACTTCTCTGAGTTAGAACTGCCAAGACTCATTATATGCTATTGAACTAAAGAAGTACTGATTATGTTCATCAAACATGTTTGTGTACATTTGTGCAGTTTGTCTCTCCCATGCAGTTTGCACATATATATTCAGAAAAGATTGTTCATATGCCACATTGTTATTTTGTTAATGATTAAAAGTAGGTATTCAACAAACATTTCGAAGTTGTTATTTTGTTATTGGTATCCAGTAAACATTTCGAAGTTGTTATTTTGTTTTGCTTTCAAACTTCTCTACAGGGTATCTTTGTTACTATCTTGGGCTATTTTCCCAAATTGCTTTTTGGACGTCTTTGCTAATCTTTTTTCTTTGCAGAAAAATCGAGATGTTTTGGATCCTAACTGCCAACATAAACGTTGAGATTATGGTTTTCCAGATTGCGTGCTTTAATCAGTTATACAAAAGCAGGGCTCCAGTGGCAGCCGGTGTTCGGACAAAGCCAAAGCTTGAGAGTGAAAATGTCACATAGGATGATAGAGTTAAAGATGATTTTAAGATCATTGAATCTAAACTCAGGACTGATAAATGTATCATTGATGCCAGTATTCCTTTCAGGGAAAGTATCGTATGCAAGTTTCGAGTTTTGTTTGGCAGCGTTTGCGGTTTAGTGGTTTGCACCTGTTTTTCTTCATATTGCATAAGGATAAATCTCATTCTTGGAGATTTACTGTAAGTCATTTAGAGTTGTCATTGCAAGAAGCTTTGCTGTTATCAATTGTTTGAAACAGTTTTCTATATATATGAAAACTTTCTGAAAAGAGTATCAGTCTGCTTGATAGGTCTAATGTCTTAATTGTTAGCATTTAAGCGGGTGGCAAGTTAGCCTTCTCAGTGTTTATATTTCAAAACGGATGGTCAAATATATTTATATGTACAAGCTATTGATCATTCATTCTTTGAATATGGCCATGTAAATTCTTCTTTTAGTTCACTAATGTGTTTCATTATTTTGGGCACTAGATTTTCAAGCTTGAAACTTGCATCTCAGTATATCCACTAACTTGCTATTGTTTCAAATGAATTTCAAGGCAGTGGATTCTTTAAATGTTATGCTTGTCCCTTCAAGCTTGCTAGCCATGGCTGCTTGATAGGTCTAATGTTTTAATTGTTAGCATTTATTTTGTTCAGAGCCATAGGAATACAGTGCCTCCCATCCCAAGCAACTATTGATAAAGCATAACTCATACACTAGCCCAAGAGCTACAAGCTGTGCTGCCACCTGCTCTGTTTCTATTCATGCTGCTATGTTTCTGTCCATATTTATGTTCTTTTGTTCTATCTCAATCCCTCATGATCTCGAGGAACACCAGCCAGTTTTTGAGCACTAGATTTTCAAGCTTGAAACTTGCATTACTTATATCCACTAACTTGGTGTTGTTTCAAATGAATTTCAAGGAAGAGAAAAGACCTAGCTGCCTCCTATAACTCATACACCAGCCCAAGAGCTACAAGCTGCGCTGCCACCTACTATGTTTCTATTCATGGTGCTCTATTTTTGTCCATATTTATGTTCTTCTGTTCTATCTCAATCCCTCATGATCTCTAGGAACACCAGCCAGTTTTTGAGCACTATATTTTCAAGCTTGAAACTTGCATTACTTATATCCACTAACTTGCTGTTGTTTCAAATGAATTTCAAGGCAGAGAAAAGACCTAGCTGCCTCCTATAACTCATACACCAGCCCAAGAGCTACAAGCTGCGCCACCTGCTCTATTTCTATTCATGCTGCTTTGTTTCTGTCCATATTTATGTTCTTCTATTCTATCACTCCAGAAATGCCTTCTAATCTGTGGAGATCAATCCCTTATGATCTCTAGGAACACCAGCCAGTTTTTGAGCACTAGATTTTCAAGCTTGAAACTTGCATTACTTATATCCACTAACTTGCTGCTGTTTCAAATGAATTTCATGGCAGAGAAAAGACCTAACTGCCTCAACTAAACCAATGCATGAAAATGTAAACTTGATGTAGGGACTTACTGCCTCGCAGCTTCCCTTGTTTATTTGTACAAACACTTCTAGTTCACCTGCGTAGACACATGGTTTTATTTTAAATAGTATTTCATAAAACAATGAGCACCAATTCTAGCTTCAAATGCAATATTGTTGTGCTTATTTATTTGTACAAACACTTATAGTTCACCTGCGTTATCCCGTAGACACCGATGCATGCGCTCCAACCTCGTAGAATGACCAGAAATGCACGTTTAACATTCGGTAAAATGATCAGAGAATACTTCGAGGCATACTAGGTGACTAGAAAAACGTATATGCATTTTCACATAACAAAACCTATACATGCAAGTATTGATCTGTCATATAATCAACACTGAAATGTTCAACCCACGCTACTCCCACTCCTAACACTCTGATTCTTAATATCCTATTCACGCATTCAAGGTGATGGCATCAATTAATCAACATCAAAGATATTGTACTTGATGCGTGCAACAATGTTCGGAAAGTAACATGATGTGCGGAAATTTTTTTTATACTGAATTCAAACTATAGTTTTCTTCGTGCTTGGAAAATATGTGACTCTTTGGGCAAAGAGGCTACCAGGCTTGGAATTTTAAATCTCTTTTATCTTTCAACTGAAAATTTGATGGTGTTTTTGTATTTTTCATACTTTTTATTTTAAATTTATTCCAATTTATGAATCTCTACTTCTTATCTTAAAATTCACTTTCAACCAATCTTGTATCTCAACTTTCATTAATATCTCTGAAAATTATTTTCATTTTAAATCTTACATCTCAATTTTTATTAATATCTCTAAAAATTATTTCATTTTAAAGTTTTTAATCAAAAAATTATTTAATACACTTGTGAATAAAATGTACATTATTTTTTATATTCATTCATCTTCAAATATATTTATTTTTATAGTCATTCATCTTTTAGTTAAAGGATAAAAGTTGCTCACCAGAAAGCACGCTGAGGCACTTAATTTTTTTTAATTGCCCAGCAATTCAATATTTTTTAAACTTTACGGTTGAAAAATAATTTTTCAAGAAAACCGTACCCAATTTATGAAAAATTTGCAAAGTAAATAGCTAGAAAAGGGAGGAACTCTTATAGTGTGCTATTCTAAAATCATGAGAAAATGAAAAAAATAACAGATATATTTAGCCGGTCACGAAAGTACAAACCACAAATAACAAATAAAAAAATAACAGATATATTTAGCTGGTCGCGAAAGTACAAACCACAAACCACAAATGTAAAATAACAGATATATTTAGCTGGTCGCGAAAGTCGAAACCACAAATAACAAATATATTATATATTTGTGATCTAAAAAATATATTTGTTATTTTTTTGTCATCCACAAATAACAAATATATTATATATTTGTTATTTGTGATCTAAATATATTTGTTATTTTTTTTATCATGATTTTAGAGTGGGCTAATTTAGCACAGTATAAGAGTTCTTCCCTTTTCTATCTATTTGTCTTACAAATTTTCCATAAATTGAATACGGATATCTTAAAATTGTATTTTTCAAACTGTAAAATTTAAAAAATATTGAATAGCTTGGGAATTAAAAAAATTGAGTGCCTCTGATGTAAGCAATTTTTTATTCATGTAACTTTAAAATGAATGATTATAAAAAATAATGTATTTTTTATTCAGAAATGTGTATTAAATAAACTCTTGAGTGAAAAATATTCAAATGAAAATAATTTTGGATTAAAAAATGTTAAAACAAAGATAATTTTGGATTGAAAATGTTAAAATGAAAATAATTTTTGGAGACATTAATAAAAATTGAGATGGAAGAAAAACTGTTAAAATGAAAGTAACTTTAGACATTAATGAAAGTTGAGATGCAAGATTAGTTGAAAGTGAAATTTTTAGTGTTTCACGGGGCATGCCCCTAGGGTGTAGGACGCGAGTCACTCCCCCATGCTCCCGAGATGGGAAAAGTAGAAAGGTTTTCCCACATCCCTTTTTTGGGGAAACTTGAGGAAACTCTGGGGAACCTTTTTTAGTGACAAAAAGCGTCCCTGGGTCCCTCCAATTTTTTTACTAATAACAATTAAAAACATAAAAAATTAAAATGTCTTCCATTTTTTTTGCTAATAACAATTAAAAACATAAAAATTACAAATTTTAATGTAATTAAAAAGAAAAACAAAAAAAAAAAAAATTTTAAAAGATAATCATTCACATTTCTCATTAACCCTATGATTTTACATTGCACCTCGACATTTTTTCTCTGTTGTTGCTCGACATTTTACCATGCCACCCGAGATTTTCTTGGTGCCATTGTTCGACATTTTCTATTTGCACTTTGCTATGATTCAAATTTACCATCGACCGGGGCCTAAGACATTTGGAGCTACGATTTTCATTTTGTCACTTGGAGTTGCCGGAATGGAGCTACGATTTACATTTTTTAACTTGGACTTGCCAGATTGGAGCGGTGATTTTCATTTTGTGACTTAGAGTCATTGAATTGGAGCTGTGATTTATTATTTAGTACCTTTTTAGAAATTTACTAGTATTTCATTGTTTTCTATGTTTACTTTTAGTTTAGTATTCTATGGCTATTTTAGACTTCGGCATAATGTCATTGTCATTGGATGAATGTACATTGTGTACTTTCAATTTTCAAATGATTAATTTAATTTAGATGTAACTTGCATAATATTAATGACCATTGCCAAATGATAAATTTTTATGAAACATTGCATAATGTCAAACGAACAATTCAATTTAGTAATTTATTTTTACATTTACGAGTTTACATTGATGATTGTAAAAATGTCAAATGATAATTTGGATTCATAATAGTCTAATACTAAATGATGATCATATTTAGATGTCCATTTCATAATTATTAAGATTTACTATTTACTAATTTAATTATTGACATATTGTTGGGATTTTATTTTTTACTATGTTAAATTTTTAATAACGTTATAATTTTTATGACTTTGACGTATCCTCATTTCCCCGAAATTTTCTTAAATTTTGAAATTTCTTATATACATCCCTCTTGTACGTATCCTCACTCGGGGGTTTCCCTACTCTGGAAACTCAACGTATCCTCGCTCCCGCGTTTCCCCACTCTGGAAACTTGGTAGAACACTGAACATATTTAGATCGGTCATGAAAGTACATACCACCTAGGGAAAGCATGAGAAAAATATTTTCTCAATTTATTAATTGCCCCATTTTATGAGAAATGCAAACGCATGTAATGTACACCACAAATTTTACTTAACCATCATTTAAATGATCATTTATCTAAATAACTATTCAGACAACTATGTTTTATGGGATATATTTGTGTTATACAAATTCTTCACTATACATTTATTCAAAGTTACCATTTATTTCCGTTGACTTTCTACGCACGATTATAAAGATAAGCTTCCGATTATAAAGATAAGGTTCTTGGATTCAAGATCCAAAGTTATGAGAATGAACCAAAATTTTGGCCAAGTAAACCACCAACATTACAACATTAAGCAATTTTTAATTCAGATAAGACTCTGGTTGAAATCAATTAGATATCTTATACGAATGGTAAAAGAGTATTTGAACAAAACACCAGTAGACACACTCATTGGATTTTGGACTTAGAGAATCATGAAATTATATCTTAAAAAATTAAGAAAGCTTATTTACCAGACATGAGACATTCATTAGATTTTAGAATTAGAAAATAAAGAAAATTATAACTAAGAAAGAATCAAGAAAGCACGATTGTACCAGTGACAATTGTTGTGAGATTTGAAGAATTGATTCATTAAGTAACTTCTTTAGGAGTGGAGGCCGATCCAAACCCACTGGAACCAAACTTTCCCTTTACAGGAGAAGTCTCATGATTGAATTAAAACCAACAACAAAAAACAAATCCTTGATTAGAATAGGATTTTGTTAACAAAGTGGCGTTATAATCTCATCTTTGTATATATCAATTTCAAATCCACATCAATGCCCTCCCAACCAACAACACAAAAAATGTGAGCATGAAATATGTGGTTTGGTGGAGCTGAGATGAAGGATACACTGAATGGATGAATGAATATACCTACTCTTCTGGCATGGATGGAATTCACCAACCATAATCTTTACTCTCTTAACAAATTCTCCTCCTCTTCAATATTCCCAGTCTACGGGCATGGATGGTGCCTAACTCACTCGCACTCTTTACACTTCCTCTGCAAACACTTAGGAGTTTCTATATGTAAAACATATTGTTTACTGCGAAATGATTTCCTATGTCTAACCATTTTTCCTTTGAAGGAACTTGGGTTTTATCTTTAACCAGAAATATTATATCATGTTTAAAACCTGCTCTTGTTTGAAAAGATACTACCATGATGGGCATATGATTTCCTTAATGGGAGTGAATTAGCACAATAGGGCATTTACTTCTTCAAGGAAAATTTTTGCAAACCACAAGAGTTATATAGTGATATATGCAAAGTATATATATCTATATGTTATTTTTCTCTTTTCGAGGGAAGCCAAATCTCTCAACCTCCGAAAAAAAGATACCACTGAGAAATGATATTTTACACACATAAGATTTGTAGGCAAGCCTAGCCTAAGGAACCCCTTCAAAGTTAGAAAACTATAGAATTTTGGACAAATCGTGAAATCCGGGACTAGGAAAATGAAATGTTATGACTTTTTCCATGGTAGCCACCCTTTCACAAGAGGCACATATGGTGAGAATGGTGGTAGGTAGAGGCATGTCATAATTATCTTGTCCAATCACTCCCAAAGCAACCTCCTTCAAAGCCCTACGCTATTGCTGCTCTTTATGTAGCTTCCTGTTCTTGCAGCACCACTTCAGAACCTCGTTGTCTACTTTTGTCTGCTTCAACTTTGTTATGCAAAACCACATAAAATACATTAATGGCCGCAAAATTACATCCAACATACAATATTTCTTTTTTCTTTTTAAAGGCCCCTGAAATGAATTCTTATGGTGTTCTTATGTTCTGAAACGAGGCCTCCATCTGCCAAGGTTGAAAATTCAATTTCTTGGCCTAAGATCCTAATTTAAAAATTGGGATCAATTTGTAATCTTAAATCCATGAATTTCTAATGGTTCAAAAAGAAATCAAATGATAAAATATCATTGCGACTAATGACTAAAGGATGCATTACTGGATTCAGAGTGTTGTGCTTCAAGAATTTTTTTTCTAGGAGTGCAGACCTCTCCTTGGAAAGTCGAAGTTTCTTCCCCGTCGAACCTATCTTATCCTTGTCATTGGTCCTCAAACTCACGTCGTAGGTCTGATACCTCTCTACCTCCAACTCAAAGGTTCTTTCTTGCTTTCACTTCACTACCATAAAACCAGTGTCAATTGTTCACAAGGCATCAACCCAGAGAGCTGACAAATACTCAGACTCATTGGTCTACAGAAGGAAATTCATGTCCATCCCTCCACTACTCATGATCCCAGACATATTCGACTTCACAACCGTTACCTTTTCCCGACCTGCAAACAAAGAATGATGTCAAACACACACAAGAACGCAAAGCATATACACAATCCAAGAAGTCACAAACATGCAACTGTGGACATATACTCAGAGTTCTTAGACATAAACCATAGAAAAAAAAAGCATATACACAATCCAAGAAGACACAAACGCACACTGCAACAATAATTTACACCCTTCATTTCTAGCCCACTAGCCGTGTACCCACTTATGGTTTAATAGAATTTAATGGAAACCAATAAGTGGGTTTAATAGAATTTAATGGCAACCAATATTTCCAAGTCTATGGAGCCATAAATACATGTTTGAAGTATATGCCCATTGTTGCATCGAAACAGGTACATTATCCATCGGTGAGCATATACTATGCAGCGTATTAATGACACGATAGCCTTGTAAATACGCCTTGCTGAATTTAATGCAGTGCAACAATAACTTACTTCGGGGTAAATGCTCTGCTAATATCTCAGTTAAGGGTACTTTGGGGTAAATTCTATGCTAATCTCTTGGTTAAGAGGACATAAATTAGTTAAATGCATCACATGCTATAACCACACTTTTATTACCAAGGTCCAACTGCGCCATTCTCGAAGACTTTCTGTGCGATATTATAAAACTAGAAATTTGAGATCCTCGAAGTGGGAACTTAGCAGGATGATCATGTCTAAAGCTTCATCCTATAAAATAAATTATTTACAGAATGATATTTTGTTTGTTTTATGGTGATATTTCATTAATTACTACCCATTATGTTCTTCTAACTTAAACAAGTATTATAAATTTTGATAGGTTTAATTTCAATTTACATGTCAAAATGATGGCCTATCCATTTATCAAACAAGTCAAACCTTAGGTTGAAAAATTTTCATTACCAGTAAAATACGTTCGGAGCATGAAATACGTCCTACACGACATCAATTCCAGGCTTGGAGGCTACCATAATGGTTTTTTTGAAAGTCTTAACCATAACCAGTTTTTGAAAGTCTTTATTGTTTTCAGTGTAATTAATAGTAGGATTAAGTTATTGTAGTTTCAGTTAGTATTAGTTTATTATAGTTTGAGTTAGTAACTTTAGAGGATGAGAGTACAGTTTCTTCTCTTATGCATATCTATAAGAGTATTGTACAACTTACATTGTTGTGTTAATGTACAGAGAAAAAATCCATTATATAACAATGGAAGAAGCCTAGTGTCGCATAAAGATAACTACGACAACTTGAAAGATGCAAGTCCCTATGTGAACTTACAACTCACCATACTTAGTTCATAGAGAAATGAAGCTTTGGAAAAGACAAACTCCAACACCCCGCCATTAAGAGAAACATAGGGAGTAACTAAAGAAAAAAGAAAACAAAGAATGGGTCTTGGCAACAAGGCCTGATTAGGTACTCATGTACAAACTCTCATAAGCGGAGAAAGAGAGAAAAACCCGTAGGAACCTCCCACTCTAACCCCCCAAAATATAGAAAGATGTCAGTGCTCAAGTTACAAGGGAGCTGAAATTGTAGATCCCATAACAATCCACTGAATGGCAAGAAAATAGGTCTGCTCCAATGAAAAAGTACAAAATGGTGAAGTATTAAAACTTTGAAGATGAGAGTCGTGAAACCTCAATGAGGCTGATTGATCTCTGAAGTAGGATTATTGCAGAGGCGCATAGGTGTTAAAAATTGTCGACTTCTCCCAAAAAGATTAAGAAAAAATATGCGCTGGTAAAGAACTGGGATAAAGGCTTCAAATATAAGCAACACTGTTGGGCATGGAATCCCCCCACAACATGTTTTGGGGCTCAAAGCCCAAGTTTTGGTCAAATGTATTGTAAGACTCCGCGAATTGCGGGCGCGGAGCATGAAGTATAAGGTGAGTCATAGGGTTCTCCACACTAAGTTTTATAATGTAATGTAATGTTATGTCGGCCTACCCATGGTCCACGGACCATGTGATTGTATAAATAGAGCGAGGCTCTAAGTTGTAAAGAGATAAGGGGAGATGGATTAATGTAATGATCTAGGAGTAGATAAAGTAAGAGTTTAAGTGTATTGGGTCATAGTAGTAGGAAGAGGCTTTGCAACTGAGTGTGTAGTGGCTTAGTAGAGTCCGCAGCTGAGTGCGCAGATGCCTAGTAGAGTCTGCAACTGAGTGTGTGGACCCCTGCAGCTGAGTGCGCAAGGCAGTGTCGGGTCTGTAACCTTGAATGAAGAAGAATACAAAGAAGTTGATTCCACTTTCTGTGTATCTGCTTTTGTATTACGTTCTATGCATTTATACTATTTTTCTTATCATGCGCACTTCTATGAATGCTGAATATACTATTAAATATCACTAAACTTACAGAGATAAGTTAAGCAATTAGAGAACAACAAGTTAATAATAACGAACGTGGATAATAGTACGGATCGCGCCCCGAGTAGCGCTGCGCGAAGGCAGCATCAGAGGTTGCGAGGGACTAATAGATGTGTGTAGGGACGTGTGCGCAGGGTCAAACTGCGGACCACCGGAGCTCATCAGACATCTCCAGGGTGCGGAAACCTGGTTCTAACACCCTCCCATACTACTTTGGGTGAGACCTCAGTCTGCGCTCTTTGGACTATTGCCAAAAGGGCCAATAGTACCGGGATTTGTTTGGCTAAATCACCTCTCAACCTGGGTCAGGTCCATACAAGCCAACAAATAGTTCCGTTGCTGGGACTGGGATATGCATAAGGGATATCTGATGTCATGCCACTAGAATCCAACAAAGAAAGAAATTGAAGGGTGGTTGGACAAGAAGATTCACGAGTTTGCAGTGGAGGAAAACAGAAATCCACGAGCATCTAAGGAACAGTGGTTGGAGCACTAGTTGTATATGGAAATCCACGAAATCTTCTTTGCATCCTTTCCTTCTGAGCTGTATGAGTGGATTGCGAAGCTAGCAAAAATTTAGGGAAGGTGTAGGCTCAACAAACCAATTGTGTGGACTCCGAAATTAGTGCGCAAACTAGAAGCGTCAGGAGATAAGATCGCACGAGCTGTGGACCATTGGCTTGCCCCAATTATAGAAGGATTTATCACTGAGTTCATGGTAGATATGAGCATCAGCCATAGTGAGGTGGAGCGATGTTTCCTCGAGGGGTTGTGAGGTAAGTATATCAAATCTTTGAAAACTTGGATGAAGATGCTAGTGTGTGAAAAATGGGTTATGCGAATAAATTAATGTTTGGGACTACGTGAAGTGGGAAGATCTATAGAAGAAGAAGTAGTGAAGAATTAGAAGCCAGTCCCTTAATTTCCCCTTGATGGGAAAGCGAGGAAGAGCTCATGAAAGTTTCTCCAAGAAGTGCGGTCAGTGTGATAAGGCAACGGATTCCGTGCTTACCACCTCCACCTACACCGCCACCCATCTCACCCTCCTCCCCTCCACCTCCACCCACCCCACCTCTGCCAGCACCACAGTTCAGTATGGCGAGTGCGATCAAACTGCCAGTATTCTGAGGAGTAGGGAATGAAGATCCGGACCAATTCTAGTTCGTGGTAAGGGCGGTATGGGAAGCACAAGGAGTGTTGGATGACAATATCGAAAAGGCTACACTGGTAAGTGCATTACAGGATCACACATTAACATGGTACATCAAGCATTCGAATGACCATCCAAACATAGGAATCATAGAAATCTAGACCACGCTGAACATGGAATTTAGTAGGCCAAAGTCGGAAACACAATAAATCATCGGGTTTGAGGAAATCACAATGCTCCTAGGCGAGACCCCTTGGGATTTGGACCAAAGACTGAAGGGTATGATTTACGAAGCCAACATGACATTGATGGATGGACAACACTGCGCATGGTTTGTAGTGTCACTAACACCGCACTTAAGGATGACGCTGTCACATCAAAAGCTCTCCACCCAGGCTGAAGCTTTAGAGATGGCAATGAGATTGCACGAAACCCCTATACAAGGCCCTGGTTTGGGAGTCCAACAAATCCACGCGCAACTGCAAACTCTGTGCGTGGATATGCAGAGTTTGAAACAAGACAGGACACCTCGGCTAGAGGCGCGCGAGGAGGTATGGTGCATAACATGCAAAGGCCAGGGGCATAACAAGGACCATTATCCAGTGTTCACGAATTACTTAGCACAAGGAGGGTCGATTTCGTTAAGGCCTGAGGCACAGGCAAGATCAATTGCGATGCCTACATTATGGTGCTCGAGCTGTCAGATAGGAGGAAAACACAATACAGATAATTGTCATCTATTATAGAAGTATACGCAGACGTCCCAACAATTGCTTTGTAATTTCTGTAGGTCGGTAGGCCATGATGAATGCACCTGCAGAAGCTACGAACTAATGATGGATCAGACTCCTGCCTACAGGGTGCAGACCGAAATATGAGCTCTTGACCCAAATGCAGGAATGGCGCACATTGGATTTGAGTGGCGCGGTTGAGGTTGAGGTGGAATGGGACCAAGAAGGGGTCGCAGAAAACTAATTTGTTACAATTGCGAATGGTTAAGGCACTATGCCCGCGGTTGTACAAACCTGACAAGGAGATCATGTTTGTATTTTACTCAGTTTGATCATGAGGTAGAAGACTTCCCTACATTGATAGTGAGACTACACGAAAAGGGGTACTTCAACCCCCTCGGACTCAGAATTTGCAAATGATGAGATCTGAGCCACGTGAAGAAGACTCAAATGTAAACATGATGCTCAGGAGTGGTATGACCAATAGCGATGATAAAGGTAAGTAGTCAGAAGAAAGTGCAGGGATTCGCAAGGCTCCTACAAAGGAACCCAAATTTGATTTAGAATGCACGAAGGAGACATTCATGGAAGCTAAGAAGAGCTTCATGGAGGCCTCCACTTCAGGTAGTAGTGATCAACTAGAACCACGGATGGATCCTTCAATGCTCACTACCTTTCTGGAGACATGCATGAAACTGCTACACAATAGTAAGGTAGTAAAAGGACTACAGGAAATTATCACTAGGTGCATGGGGTCAGGAGAACTGCGCGTGGTCCGGAAAATTTGAAAGCATGCATTGCGCACAGGAAGGGAAACGAGGTTGACTGCACAAATTGGTGAGTATGAAATGGATTAGGTAATCCTGGATCTCGGATTGGATGTGACTGTATTGCCAAAACAAACATGGGAACACATGGGTAGACCCGCGCTACAGTGGTATCCTATTCAGTTATGAATGGAAAACCAACATAAGATCTTTCCCATGGGAAAATTGCAAGGGGTAACAGTAGATATTGAAGATGCGAGCGCGTAGGAAAATTTTGAAGTGTTAGAGATTGTCGATGACAGTAATCCCTATCCCACGCTACTAGGAATAGACTGGGCCACTGATATGAAAGGAGTCATAAATTTGAAGAAGCGCGAAATGAACTTTGAAAAAAAGTCACTATGCGTAGTAGTACCGCTAGATCCAGCGGAAGGAACACGATACACTGAACCGGTGTGCGACAATGATAGTGATGACGATCTCGATTATATTTACAAGATAACCACGTGAGAAGAGGATTGGGTGAATCCAACTGCAGATCAAAGGATTTTGTGGGAGCATGAAAGATCCTGCACTTCAGATTCAGATGAAGAGATAGAGTGATGGCAGAATCGGTTGCATGAAGTAACAACGCTTAATTGCAACATGATGATTAGATCACTGCGCTATGTGATAGAGGCAAGGGATCTACCTACATATGATGGGTTGACAATGGTGGATGAATTCCTGAACAAATTTGAAAGTGCGATACCAGAACAACAACGGTTTGATGCTCTGAAGTGGGCACTGCATGCAATGCTCGCACGATGGTGGGGTATGCATCAAGGAAGTTTTGAGGACTGGCACGGATGCAGAAGAATGATGCGCCTACAATTTGTGAAACCACAGATACAGCTAGTAGACAAATACGACGAACGAGATGATTCACACATACACCTTGCAAAATGGACCAAGGTCTATGGGAAAGAGCCACAGCCTGAATGGGTACATTTATTCTATCCTATCATGGATGTCATACCCATGAATTGGTATACTAAGATGGAGCTTCGCATGGTACGAGCGAATGGGATGACTTGCGTGAGGGATTTCTGTTAACTTTCACATTTGAAGATCGTTGGTCAGATACTGTTAACGATGTGCTACTGGCAGTAAAAGCAACTATCTTCAAAATACCCAAGGAACCAATGGAAGTGCTTCAGCGAGAATGGGCGACATAGTTGAGCTGCTTGCTAGTGTTACAACGTAAATGTTGAGGAGGATGATGAGGACCCACAAAATATTAACATTTCAGAAATAGAAGGCTGTCGCGAGATTCGAGGACCATCACTTGAAGACCCCGACATCACTGCGCCGCTAAAGACCAAGTAGGTAAACATTGGAATGGTGGCGGAGCCGAAGTACGCAACGCTTGGGGACTATTGGGATGATGCCATGGTTGATAAGGTCGCTGAGTTACTCTGCAAATACCAAGACTTGTTCCCGACCAAAATTACAGACTTAAAAGGGATCGTTGGCGACTTAGGGATGATGAAGATCACCTTGAAACCCGAAACGAAGCCAGTTAAGCAACGGCCTTACCACTTAAATTCGAAGTATAAAGAAAAGGTCCATGATGAATTAGATAAAATGCTCGAAGCCGGAATTATTGAACCAGTGGAAGAATCTGACTGGGTGAGTCCTATGGTAGTGCAGGAGAAAAAACAGAAGGGTGAAATAAGAATATGCGTGGACCTCAGGAAGCTGAACGACACCTGTGTACACGATCCATTCCTGACACCATTCACAAATGAAGTACGGGAGAATGTTGGTGGTCAAGAAGCATACTCATTCATGGATGGGTTCTCAAGGTACCATCAGATTAAGATTGCGCCAGAAGATAGGAGCAAAACGACCTTCGCAACAGAATGGGGCTACTTTCAATACATCGTTATGCCGTTTGGATTGAAGAATGTGCCAACTATATTTTCGTGCATCGTTGTGGCTGCATTCAAAGAATACATCCACAAGTTCTTGGAGGTCTATCTGGATGATTGGACTGTCTTTGGATTAGTTAAGCACCATGTAGCGAGCTTATACTTGATGCTGGATACTTGCTGCCGACACCAGATTGCGCTAAACCTTAAGAAGTGCACATTCCTCGTTCCCTTTTGAAACCTGCTGGGACATGTGATCTGCAAACAAGGCCTGATGGTGGACCCTAGGAAGATTGTCGTTATTCTGAATTTGGAAGCACCACGAAGTGTTAAACAACTGCACGCTACTTTGGGGCACACTGGATACTATAGGAAGTTCATCAAAAGTTATGCCCACATAATAGCGCCGATGGAAAAGCTATTGAAAAAGGATGTTACATATTGTTGGAATGATGATTGCATGAAGATTTTGGATGTCCTAAAGGGGAAACTAGTCTCCGCTCCAATCCTGGTCTTCCCAAAATGGGATATGGAATTTCATGTACATGTTGATGCATCGTGTATCGCGCTGGAAGCCATACTCACACAGAAGGACGCGAAGGGCGTGGATCACTCGATCACGTTTGCAAGTCGGAGATTTCTGAAAGAAGAAAGAACTATTCCACCACCGAGTGCGAGGGGTTGGCAATGGTGTACATGCTCCAAAAATACCGACACTATTGACTTGGAGGACATTTCAAGACATATACTGACCATTTCGTGTCGAAATACACGGTGAATAAGCCTGTGTTGGGGTGTGCATATGCAGATGGCTCTTACTGTTTCAAGAATATGATTTTGAGGTCATAGTCAAGCTGGGATGCCTAAACGTAGGACCAGATCACTTGTCAGAAATTGAGATGGGCGAGGAACCAACGAATTTGGAGGAGGGCTACCCGATGCACAGCTCTTTGTTGTATGCATCGCGGACGAACACTTCGAACATATAATCAATTTTCTAACAATAGGGACTGCGTCGAAGGAATACTCAGTCTAACAAAAGAAGGAATTGGTGGTGCGCACGGTGAACTTTTCTGTCATCGTGGGGCACCTCTACAAAATGGGCAATGATGAGATATTGTGAAGATACATACCTGAATTTGAACGAGGTTAGATCCTCATGGAAGCACATGGGGGTGCTGTAGGAGGAAACTATGCAGGACACGCGACTACACAAAAGATTCTTCACCCAGGGTTATGGTGGCCAACCTTGCACCAGGATTTGAAAGCGCACTATAAGGCCTGCGATATATGTCAAAGGAATGGAAAACCATCATGAAGGGATGAGATGCCGTTAAATCCACAAATGACACTGTACCCGTTTGAAAAATGGGAAATCGACTTTGTGTGACCGATCAAACCTCAGGGAAAGATGGGCGTGCACTACATCATCACTGCAATAGAGTACTTGACATGATGGGTGGAAGTGCAGCCGGTCAAAGACTGCACAACCGCTACGACTACGAAGTTTTTGTTCGAAAATGTGTTGACACGATTTGGCTGTTCGAAAATCTTAATGAGTGATAGTAGAACACATTTCCTGAATGAAACCATCAACGTCCTCACAGAAGAGTTCTAGGTGTATCATCAGAAAAGTACACCGTGCCACCCACGAGCTAATGGGATAGTAGAGGCATTCAACAAAATACTGGAGACTGCGCTAACCAAAGTATGTAACGTGCAGCTAAACCACTGGGACCTGCACATACCTGCCATATTATGGGCTTATAAGACAATGTGCAAGAAATTGACAGGACAGACACCTTTCCGATTGGTCTATGTCATGAAAGCTGTCATGCAGATGAAATACATCGTACCTAGTCTGTGAATAGTAGCGCTCATAGGCATGATGGAACGTGAAGATTTGGAAGAAAGGCTCGTGCAATTAGAAGAACTCGAGGAAGAACAATTTCTGGCTGGATTTCATGAGTAGGTACAAAAGCAACGTGAAAAGGCTGGGCACGACCACCATATCAAGTTGCGCACCTTCAAGGTAAACGACTTAGTGTTGTTGTATGATAGTAAGTTTGAAAAAATTCCAGGAAAATTCAGAATGCAATAGCTGGGACCGTATGTGTTTAAGGAGGTCACAGATCGCGACGCAGTCCAGCTAGTCAAACTAAATGGAGAACCCTTCCCAGGAAATGTAAATGACAGTTGCTTGAAGCCCCACACGGGTGGGCCGGCTATCTGACTAACCGGTCGAAGCACAGTCTTCACGACCTGAGGAGTCGGACAAGGGTGCGAGACTATAAACATATGCAACAAATGATGGTACCAAGGTAAGGACACAATTCAGACACAGATGATTCAGAAGCAATAATGCAGCAGGTACAACAGGTAGTAGCTTAGTGTGCTGCCAACATTCAGGCCATTCGGGACTCCGCGTTACATTGCCGTGCCGACAGAGTGACTCGAGGGCAAGTCACGATGTTTGTGTTGGGGGCTTATTGGACATGGAATCCCCCCACAACATGTTTTTTGGTTCAAAGCCCAAGTTTTGGTCAAATTTATTGTAAGACTCTACAAATTGCGGGTGCAGAGTGCGAAGTATAGGTTGAGTCATAGGGTTGTCTGCCCTAAGTTTTGTATTGTTATGTAATGTCATGTCGGCCTACCCATGGTACGCAGACCATAGGATTGTATAAATAGACCGAGGCTCTAAGTTGTAAAGAGATAAGGAGAGATGGATTAATGTAATAATATAAGAGCAGATAGAGTAAGAGTTTAAGTGTATTGGGTCATAGTAGTAGGAAGAGACTCTGCAGCTGAGTGCGCAAAGGCCTAGTAGAGTCCGCAGTTGAGTGCGCGGACCACTATAGCTAAGTGCACAGGGTAGTGTCAGGTCTGTAACCTTGAATGAAGAATAATAAAGAGAAGTTGATTCCAATTTCTGTGTATCTTCTTTTGTATTATGTTCTATGCATTTACAATGTTTTGCTTATCGCGCACACTTATATGAATACTGAATATACTATTAAATATCACTAGACTTACATAGATAAGTTAAGTAATCAGAGAACATGTTAATAGTAAGGAACGTGGATAATAGTACAGATCACACCCCAAGTAGAGTTGCGCGAAGACAGCATCAGAGGTTGCGAGGGACTAATACATGCACGTAGGGTCAAACCGCGGACCACCAGAGCTCATCATACATCCCCAGGGTGCGGAAACCTAGTTTTAGCACCCTCCCATACTACTTCGAGTGAGACCTCAGTCCACGCTCCACATGATGTTGCCGAAAGGGCTAGTAGTAACAGGACTTGTTTGGCTAAATCACCTTTGAACCTAGGCCAGGCCCATACAAGCTAACAAACACCATCAACCAAAAAACAACCAATGAGCTTTGTGAGTATGGAAAATTTTGGAAAATTTCATACAACAACACTTCTGAAGTTGTTTGAACACTGTCACCATCACACTAATGAAACATAAAATATGACAATTATAAACAAAGCAACGACAACAATATATGTCGCCATCTAACTACCCCCCTAAAACACAACTAAGGGAACAATGGCATTCAACAACGAAAAACTGATGCAACACAATGACATGAATTCTTCAAGCATTGGTTCAAATGATGCCACGACCATTCATCAATCCATCCATAGTTGATCTTGATGGTTGGTTGGCACTGGTCTATAATTCATTCTTTCACATCTCTTTTGTAACGATCTGAATGTTGGACTACTCATTAACCAATAATGGTGATGCTTGGGTAATTTTTGTGATGAGGATTTGAAAATAGCTCATTTTTTTTTTTTTTCAGACTCAATGTTGGGTGCAACAACATTGTCATTTGCAATGACATTAGTAACCATGTCATCAATATGTTTATCACAATTAAAAGGATTATTTTCTTCGAGTGCCTCATAGTTACATGTAGGTGATGAGGTAGTAGCATGATCGTATCCAAGACTTGATCTTGATGTCTACACTACATGGTTAACAGGAGAAATAATTCCCTATCCATTCTTCTCAAGTCCTCCTCTGGTATATCCCATTTTACTCAGTTATCTGGATCCAATACAAGTAGTATGGTTTTCAAAACTAGGTGCGATAAATGCATGTGATGTGTCATGATCATCAACTTCAATCTTTTGACAATCAACATCATAAAGGGTGCAAGAACGTGAGCTTGGAAGCTCAACATGAGTTGTCTCCATCTTAGATTTTTGAAGATAACTAACCTCCAATTCAAGTTCATGCTTAGACTGTTGTAGCTTTTGAATGATGTCATCATTTTTCAATCAATTATAGTGACAAAAGTTGATGTTGTTCCAACATTGTTTCTTTTAAACAATCAATTTCCATAACATGTTGATTGTTTTTCTCTTCTAGTTGCTTCTTCAAATTTGAATTAAAAAAAGACTCAACTTCCTCCTTAGTCATCAAGAAGGTCCATCTTCTCAGTCATCAAAAAGGTCCATCTTCTCTTGAAATTCATCTCCAAGCATCTGGGGATATTTTCCCATGGTTGATCCTAAATATTCAACCTTTTGGATTTTTTCGACTATGGAAGTTTGCAACCTATTCTTAAGAGTTGCATTATTTTCTTGCAAGACAGCTACCACACATTACAATTGAAGAACCTCTTTACGAATTTCATTTGCTATCTTCTTCTCACAGAACTCTTGCAATATTTTACCCATGTTCATAACACAAAATTGGCAAATGTGTTTCCATTAGCCGCTAAGAAAAAACTACTACAAAGGAAAATTGTTGATTACAATAGCTTCACACTGTCAATCACCACAAACATTAGAGAAATCCACGAAAGTTTGGATGACTATCCAACTAGAAAGCCTTGCATAATTGCCGCAAAATACATTGCGATGTCAACCAAAAAAAACTATGGTCACCGTTTTCGTAGGATATATATATATATAACCTTAAGACCTGAATAATTATAAAATTCCTTTTTTGAAAACCAAAGCGAAGCAGCTCCATAATCATGAAGCAATGTGGCCATCAATAACGCCAACACCACTGCAATGTGTTCCACACAGCGATGCGCAGTCACGGTTCTAGCCCCATCACTTATCGCTTACATCTTTATCTCCTTCACCACCGTCCCAAACCTTCATAAATGAGCAACTCCATCAGTCCCAAACCTTCATAAATGAGCAACTCCATCACTTCTTTTCAGAAGTCCCCATGAATGAAGCATCCACCAATACGAATTTGGCTTTTAACTTGCCCATATTTTTAAGTTGAATCAAGCATCCGCCATTACGAATTTGGCTTTTCACTTGCCATATTTTTAGTAGAACTTAGCCGAAATGGAGCAAAAAGTCAAAGTTTACTTTCATCCTAACAACGATCCGATGATGGAAAGCTCCCTCACGCAGGCAGGACCGGAATGCAAACATGGGGATTTCTTAATCAGAACTGCAATGTGACCACTGCCTCGGACCTAGTTCTAGTGAAAACAATGTTCGAGGCGTACCTTGGCAGGCCGTGTAGAAATTACTCGCGCACTGTGTTCAAACTCTCAACTGCCTTTTGATCCCCCTAAAATATCTATATACGGATGGATTTATGTCTATACACGGAGGTGTTTTGAAGGACAAGAATAAAGGAGATCTTGGTAGCTTCTTGGGTTGCATTTTCGAGTATGAAAACAAGCATCCCTGGGCAGAGACATCGGATTCAAGAAGATCCTTCTATTCTAAGACGAAGCCAATGTTGAAAACGTAATTACAACTGCGCATCGGATAAAGGAATGCAGCAGCCTAGCGACTTCAGCGATGAGCGACCCCAGCGATTCAGCGATGAGCGACCCCAACGATTCAGCGATGAGCGACTTCAGCGATGAACACCTCAGCGATGATTGATCCGCCGATATCGCATCGGGGAAATGGCAGTGAGGGAGATATAAAGTTTTTTTGTTGTTGTTTGCGATAAGCGATCGCCGATATCGCGTCGGCGTATCGCTATCGGCATTTTAAGTGGAGCATAACTTTTTACAAATGAGCAATCGCGGATGGGCTGGACTCGACGATGGTATTAATTCCTTTTTGATAGATTATCGGGTCCACAATATTTTCGCAATCAGGGAAACCATGGGTGCACAACTTTTGCATATATGTGTGCCATGCGATGAAGTCTGGCCTTGATGGGTTTCCAAAGCCAAATTTGAATACTGATTGAAGTACAGGCCTACTAAAAATAAATTCGACGTGAAGTAAAAGTTTCTTTACCACCGTTTATGTCAGTAAATCAGTAAATGCAAATTTACTGAGGGTTGGTAAGTTTAGGTGAAGTTTTTAATTTTATTATTTTTTATTTAATTTAATTTTTTAATTTTTATTATCTTCTTTTACGACAGTATGGCAAGTGAAAACTGACGTAAGTTTTTTTTTTGGTTGTCATATATAAATGTAATGTTTCATTTTTTTTGGTAAGTGCAATTAAAAGAAAAGCATAGCAGTGCGTATGTAATGTTCTGAATGTGCAAATGGAGGCACGCAACATCGTGAGCAAAATTCATGTGTAATTTTTACAGAAGTGAAATGCAAGTGGTGAATCCCTCTCCGAGAGAGGAAGATTATAATCTGTAACAACAATTTTTATTAATGAATGGAAAACATTGGTGTGTGTGAAAACTCTGTCTGGTGCTCAAAATTTTATTTGTTTTCACTGTGGTAAAAATCATGTGGAGAGAAAAACAGAGCATTGTCTCTATGTGCAAGTTTTTTCTGTTTTTGAGATTTTACCAGAAAAATCCCCAACAGTGGTATCAGAGCAGGTTCAGGCTCTTTGAAGACATTCAAATAAGATGAAGGAAGGAGTTTTCTGGCTGCAGTAAATCTACTCCAGCAAAGTGAAGACTCAGTTAAAAAGATCCAGGTATTCCTCAAAGTTTTTTTTGAGTAGCTGCTGAAGAAACAATCAGTTATTTTAATACATAGTCAAGCATTTTATAGAAAAAGTTAAGGAGTGCTAGAATGGCCAGCACCAGCACAAGAATGGGTATGTTTAACCCTCAATTCCCACAGTTCAATGGGAAAAACTATGACTATTGGGCAATAACTATGAGAGCCCTGTTTGCCTGTCAAGATTTGTGGGAATTAGTTCAAGATGGTTTTGAAGAACCAACAGATGAAAATGAGTTTAATAGATTAACTCAGGCAGAGAAAGACCTATTAAAGAGCAATAGGAAAAAGGATTCAAAAGCCCTTGTATTTTTGTATCAAGCAGTGGACCAGAGTGTGTTTCCAAGGATAGCAGCAGCTAAGACATCCAAAGAAGCATGGCAAACTCTCAAAATAGCCTATCAAGGCATGGAGAAAGTGAAGACAACTAAACTACAGTTGCTGAGGAGAGAATTTGAAAACTTGTGCATGAAGGAGTCAGACAATATTGACTCATTCTTCACACATGTGATTGGTTTGGTCACACAAATGAGGACTC
>APFE030534333.1:21245-38946 GCA_000404065.3 Pinus taeda | reverse complement strand
AAAGGGGGTCTGATCCTTGATAGACCTATGAGGAGATCTATTCTGGATGTAGTTAGCACAATTAAGTGCTTCGGCCCATAGCTTATGAGGCAATGACTTAGCATGCAGCATGCAGGAAGCCATCAAATTGAGAGATCGGTTCTTTCTCTCAGCAACTCTGTTCTGTTGCGGAGTGTATGGAACTGTGTACTGCAACTGTATGCTGGACTGAAGGCAAAGGTTCCGAAGTGCTGTGTTAACATATTCCCCCCCATTGTCTGTACGGAGAGCTTTGATCTTTCTCTCTGACTGTGTCTCAACTAGTGCTTGAAATCTTCAAAGTGCTCACAAACTTCAGATTTGTTCCTGAGAAGATACACCCAAGTATACCGTGAAAAATCATCAATAAATGTAAGCACATACCTTGCTTTGTTGATGGAAGGATGAGGAAAGGGCCCCATGAGATCACTATGGATCAGATCTAGAGGAGAGGATGCTCTGTGAGTCTTGCCGGTGTCAAACTTTTCTCTTGGATGTTTGCCAAGAACACATCCTTCACAAACTCCTTCGGAGAAACTGATATTTGGCAAGCCTTCCACCATCTCATTCTTGCTTAGCTGCTGCATATACCTGTAATTTAAGTGACCAAACCTTTCGTGCCAAAGTCTACTACTATCATCAGCATGTGTAAGCAATAAGGAGGAGTCAGATTCAATAAATTCAGAAAATGTATACAGTCTGGCTCCATTGTTTACCTCACCAGTTGCAATTTTGGCACTGGTATGTAAATCATATATGTTTACTGCATCTGGAGTGAATTCCACTCTCTTTCCAGTGCCGAAATGAGTGATCTGATAAACTGAAAGCAGGTTACTGAAAGTTTTGGAACATGAAACACATCTTCAAAGCTTCCATGTAAAAGTTCCACTCTACCTTTTCCGGTGACCTCAATAGGTGAGTCATCTCCCATGAGGATGGGAGGTCCTTTGCATGCTTCCAAAGAGGAATAGACTTCCTTTGCAGCAGCCATATGATGTGATGCACCAGAATCTATAATCCATGCATCAGGAGAAGAATTAATTGCAAATAAAGCATGAAAATTATTACCTCTCCTGTGTGGCGGATCCTCAGTTTTCTTCTTGGCGCCTTGAGGGATGTGATCCCCAAGGTTGTGCTTCTGAAAGATTTCTGCCATTTGGTCAATTTGTTTCTTCATGCAAGAGGATTCTAGATGGAATCCTCTTTGACAGTAGGTGCATCTGTTTCCTTTCTTCCCTTTCTCATTTCTTGAGCCGGAGGAGTCATTGAAGGGCTTGGTGTACCCTTCCTTCTTTGGATGGGAATGCGCTTTTCCCTTATCTTTTTGCTGCTAATTTTTCTGACTTGAATCAGATCTGTGATGTTTATTGTGGCTGCTATCATGCACAGCAAGTGTATGCGCTTTTGGAAGCTTGATTTTCCCCATGCCAATGAGTTTATCTTGCTCAAAAATAAGGGACTCCATAAATTCTTGGAGAGAAGGCATAGTATAGGATTTACCTGTTGCGAGCCTTACTGAATGAAATGTAGACACAAAGACGGAGTATTCCGGTCCGAGCTTTGACATAATAGAGAGAATTTGGCGACTCTCCTCCTTGGATTTGTCAATTCCACAACCCTTGAGTTGCAGCAATAGATCATTATATTTGGTGAAGAAGTCTTGAATTCTATCATAGTTCCGTGGATCCAATGATAGCAGCTCCACTTCGAGCATATGTCCTTTCATCTCATCTTGTTTCCCGTAGAAATCTTCAACCTTTTTCCAAATCTCATTGGAAGTATTGCAAGCAGATAGATGAAACTGCAACTCTGGAGAGATGCACATGCATATGGATCCGTGGGCCTCATCCATACGGTTGAGGTACTTGGATTTCTCTATGGCTGAAGTGGGTACCACTTCTGTAGCCATGGTAATCCTGTACAACCCTTTTTGACGAAGGTATCGAGCCATTTGGTCCTTCCATTCGTGATAGTTGTACGGTGTTAGTGTCGATGCTTTGGGAAACTCCATTTTTCTGTCAATCTTCGATCTCTGAGCTGTAATACCTGCAAAATAAAGTACTGGTGCACCTTTATCTAGCAACCTGTGGGCTCTGATACCATGTAAATGTGTTAGAAAACCTGCACAGATGAATCTAGCTAGTAAAGGTTGAACACACAGCTTTGCAGAGCAAAAACATTAAAAGAAAATTGAAAGAAGAAAAGAATGATTCATTAGAAAATATGTTACAATGCTCATTATATAGCATTACTGGGTGAAGATCCTAAGGTAATGAACTATAGTGGTGATCAATGAGAAGACTCAACACCTACAACAAGTTCCGGAGATAACTAATCAGTTGCGGAGTTAAAGAAGGAGCAAATCAAGGAGTAAGTCATGCAAAAGGAATCTTGCATGCAATCCCATGCTCTAACTAAGGGTCCGCATGTAGATGTATAGTAGTTGCATGTCGTTGCATGCTTTAACTAAGAGTCTGCATGCAGTTGCATGTAGTTGCATGCTCTAACTGAGAGTCTGCATGTAGGTGTAGTAGTTCCAACAATTTGCGGTCTGATCGGTTTCTGAAATAGCCAGACACCATTCAGGGTACACGAAGGTGAGAATTAGTTTACAAGGTAATGCATTCATTTTCATTTTCAGTCTTCCACTATCCTGATTCGCGACATTATTTTTCTGAACACTTATCCAGTCTTCTCTACAAACTCAGGGAAATTGGCTTATGACTACAAGAGTTTATTACAATATGTTATATGTGATTTTTGGTGTGCTTATTCATCTCTGTCTCCGTTTTTTGTTTGTTAATAAAACGTGAGAAGGAAAAGTTCGAACGAGAATCACTCGCGCACGAGCTTCTATAAGAGAACTCCTATCCACTAGGCAATAAAGCATTTCACTACAATGGCCATACTCAAGGTTGCGTCTATATATCTCCTTAAAAAAAATGTTTGAGAAATCGCTTTCGAGCGGGTTATAAAATAGGCCATACAACATTTATGTATGTATTTTCTGTGCCAATGATTCGAGTGAATATAGTCGTATAATTCATTGTAAATATAGTGTTTCTTTTTAAATGTTTGAAAGCCAATTTTAAGTTCTAGTGCTAAATAATTTAGAGTAATTTATGCCAGAATGTTTTCTATCTTGATCCATTTAAATGAAAGCAAGTGCGGGTGGAATGATATACATAGATACACAGAAAGCTAAGTCCTGAACCTACGAGTAGTGATCATAAAGGTGGAAAGGTATTGTCTATGCCTATTGTCGCACCTGATACATTTCCTTTCATGGATTTTTTTTTTTCTTATTATGTTCTTTTGCGGAAAGTAAGAACTACAAATTTTCAAGGCCATGAAGAAAAACATATTGTATTGTTCTCTAAGCTATGCGCGGCTTGAGGGTACATATTTTAATGATGGGAGGTACTCAGGATTTCGTCGTAGTACGATGATGGTGAATTCATAGACGTTAACTTCAATACAAGTCAAGTCAATTAAGCTATTGAAGATAGCAGTGGGAATTACAGAATGTTCTTCAGAGAAAGACATGGAGGCACCAACGACCTAAAAATAGTGGTAAGTCACAGTTGTATCCTCGTAATGTTATAAGTTTAGGCATTCTGCAAAGTAGATGGATTATATAAGCTAACCGTTATACTATAATGCAAGATCTATGAAATGTAACTAATTTACGACAGATTGTATAGGCTAACTGTCATACTATAATGCAACATCTATGCAATGTAAGTAATTTGTATTGACTGGAAGGCTATCTTGCAGTATGATTTTGACTACCCAAGGGAAATTATGAGGAAGATCAGTGGCTTTTGGCCGGCTGTCTTGCAGCATGATTTGGACTACCCAAGGGAAATTGCGACGAAGATCCATTGGATAAAAAAATAAGTTTCATTATCAATTTTGGCCTTTAGGGTTTTGGTGTTTGGAATTGATTTTCAAAGAGTCTTACTCATGTTCAAATCTCTAGAGGCGTCACCCATACATCCATAGTGTATGAAAATACAAGCAATAAAAAAGCAAGTCTCATCACCAACTCCGGCCTCTCGAATTTTGGTGTTTGGAATCAATTTGCAAAGAGTTCCACCCTTGTTCAAATCTCTAGAGGTGTCACCCATATGCCTTTAGTGTAGGAAGATACAAGCAATAAAAAAGCAAGTCCCATCACCAACTCCGGCTCCGAGTTTTGATGTTTGAAATAGATTTGCAAAAAATCCCACCCTTGTTCTACTTTTTCAGGTGTTAACTTTTATTTGGAGAAAAAAAATGACGAAAATCTCGCACAGGCTGGTATAGGGTTTTTAACTCTTAGAATTATGGTATTAAAAAAATGTATTGGTTCTATTTTATTTATTAGAAATGAATACATTAAGATTAGTTTAAGATAGATAAATGATTTTAATTATATAATTTATTTAGTTAAAAAAATATTTGAATTATATCCGAATTAAATTTAACTAACCAATAAATATAATGAATATTATATAATAATCAAAAGAAAAATAGGTTTTAATTTTTCAAATATCATTTTTTAATTAAGATTTGGTTTTAGTTTAGTTGTGTTTTCATTAGCATTTCTAATCATTTTGAAACCTGGTGAATTAAACTCCATTAAATTGTTTATTAATCTTAGTAAAGGTGTAGTTCCTGACTTGAATAGGTAAGATGTTAATTACCTAACAACACCATGCCAAATAACTTCACTAACAAGACACTCTTATGTCTTCAACAACTAATGAGAAATCATTCACTAGATCCACAACTCTCCAATTATCTAGACAACTATCTATAAAAACTTTACTTCCACTTGATTACTTAAATATACAATTGCTTCAATTATATTTTTCTAATAATTGAACTAATAATCATTAACTTATGATACATGTATTACCCTTTTATTATACTTACATTAACTCCATCTACCATGATACATGCATTACCCTTTTATTCCACTTACATTAACTCCATCTACCATGATACATGTATTACGCCTGGTTATGTAAGAAAATATTCTAAATATTCCCATCTTACCATATGACCTCATTCATTTGAGGTTAAAAATTCATTAACGTTTATTCTACAGACAAAATATAACAAAACCATCCTATTAAGAAAAATATAACTACAAAACCACTTGAAGTTCTCTATATTTCCATAATAAAGAACGCTAAAAGTAAGCAGCGGCCCAACATTGGTAATTTCAGTGTAAATGAAACTGTAAGAAAAACTTCGCAAAACCGACACACACACCCAAGCTCTACATAGTCACAATGTATTTTTCCTTACGGGTGCTTCTACACTTCCTCTCATGTGATCGCTTTAGAACCTAAAGTTGGAGATACAAGTTTCGTAGAAAGACACATATTTTAACATAGCGATATCGTGAGTTACCTTGAGTCCGGCCAAGGATTTTCCAACCCTCATTGATGAAAGTTATGATGATGCTTTTCATGTCGAGACGAAGCTATGGGAATTTTGCTAAACACCTTCGAGTAGCTAGAGAACAATCTGGTCATAGGACTGAAGACTGGAAAGATTAATCCCACTGATCGAATGCCCCGCTTTTCTCCAGTTGGGCCGCTGATATCATTGTTGCCTGTTGAATATGAAGCAGATTTCCTCAAGCGGTCAGACAACCAGGCGCCTTCTTCGGTTCTGTTCATTTCCTTCGAAAGTGGAGCTAGGTGCATATTATGAAACTCACTCCTGTATTGGAAGTGAGTGGACATTGATTCTTTTGGAGTGTTTCATAGTCGCTCTCACTTTTCTCTCCATCCATCCCTGCTTTCCTCTCTAGCTTTGGTTAGAATTCCATACACAGTTCTTCACTAAACTCGTCTACACAGATACACAATAGTCTTCACACAAACAATCTACTCTCACATACCTATCCTAATTTAATCTAAATATTTATAGAGGATTAAATTCCACTACTCTCAATCCCTCACCATGGGAGACCCAAACTAACTCTGATACCTGTTTGAAATTGTTGCACACAAAAACTGTATTACTTTTATTTTAGTGTATTAATAATATTAAACATAAATACATTAAGTTTGGTTTAAAATAAATAAATTAAGCTACAGAAATCATTTAGTTGAGAATCATCCATACACTACATTAATACCGGAAGTAAATTCAATTCACTAACAATCTTATTCTTAAATGATAGATATTACAAAATCACTGACAATCCTATTTTTAAATGATAAATATTACACAATTATAGCAAGACAAATGGGAATTGATATCTCCAACATTAAATTCCCCTACCCAACTTAAACAAAACCCCTGTTACATGTACTATCACTTGTCTCACCAATTATCGACCAACTTCTGCTGTTACATGTACTATCACTTGTCTCATCAATTATCAACTAACTTCTCTGCTATCCAATTGGTTTCCTTTAGTTTTAAAATTTTAACAGGCAAGTGTTTTGTTCGATTCATGTGCATGTCGTGAGGCGTATTCATTTCGAGAAGAACCAATGTTTGCACTTCCTCTCATCAACTCTTAACTAACTCATCCTTTGTTATTCATTTGGCTTCATTTAAATTTAAAATTATATCCGCCAAATGATATGTTTAGTTCATGTGCTTGGCCAGAGGCGTCTTCGCTTTCCGAAAAAAGGAAGAAGTGGTAACCAGGATCATTGGAACCTATGCTCACTACTGTAAACTCAAGTGTTATCATTGCAAGGAAACTCTCTTTTCCTTCGACGAGGTTAGGCATTGTAGGTCAGAGCCACAAAAAGCATTATAAATTCATAAGTTACTAGTAGGTTTGGAAAATCTTCATTGTCACTATGCTAGAGGATTCATGACTATTTTCAACAAATACGTTTCATAACATTTAAAAATACCAATGCTACGTTGGTAGTGCTATTATTGTAATAAACTTGATTGATAATTTTGGGTTATATGCAAGGGAAAGCATTATGTTCTTGATGCAGGAGGATCTGAGTTAGAGGATGATGAACTGTCTGATAGCACGTTGATGGTGTTGAGACACCTTGAGGTGGCAGATCAACGCAAAGATGGAAGGAAACGTTGATTTTTCTCTAATTGGGGAAGTTTGAGTGTGCTCTGTCATTTTTGGCCTCAAATTCCACCTCTTTCTTTTCTGAATCCTCCATTTTAGTTTCTTTTCCTTTTATGGTAATTTTTGTTTATCGTTTAGGAAGTGATTTGGACTTGATTTGAGCCAGTTTTTTAACAGATTATTTCTTTTGGCGTGATTATTGGGATTTTGCCAATTTTGGTTGGACGAATTTTAGCTATATAGCCTGGCTTGTTGGCTAGGTTTTATGGAATGTCGATAATTGATAATTCTCATTGATATCAGAGATGTTTTCTCTGTATTTTGGGCGTTCTCTTGTTTCTATCCTGTAAATTGTTGGTAGAAACTAGCCTGCAGAATAATCTCTATTCTATCCAACATCAGTTGGTATTAGAGCTTCAACATCTTCCTCGGGTGCGAGTTCATCAGTTTCAGTGGCTGGTGGTCGTGGTCGTGGTCGTCGTGGGCAGGTTCTGAATGAAGAAGTCCCGCACCGTGATCGTAGCGTTCAGGATGTGATGATTGAGGATTTGCATAGACAAGTTGCAGAGTTAACCCAACGTCTAGCGGCGCAGGAATTCGGTAATCGTGAGATGGAGGATCACGATTCTGATTCTGACTCCAGTTTCGTGAACATGTATCACAATCATGCCCTATTCCAGGAGCATTGTGGTCGGGAGGATCGTCATGGAGACCTCGGTTTCAGAGTGAATCTGCCCAAGTTTTCTAGTACGTTACAGGCTGATGGATTTATTGATTGGTTGAATGAGGTTGAACGTATTTTTTATTATAAAGAAGTCCCAAATTGTGTAAAAGTGAAATTGGTCACCATCAAACTCAAAGGCAGAGCATCTGCATGGTGGGAGTAGTTGAGACGTTCATGGGAAAGGCAGGGCAAGGCCAAGATTATTGATTGGGAGAAGATGAAGAAGAAGTTGAAGGATCACTTCCTCTCGGCTACACCCAATCCTTGTTCTAGCGACTTCATTCGTTGAGACAGGGCCCGAGATCAATTGATGATTACATGGAGGAGTTCTATCAATTGATAGCACAGAACAATTTATCTGAGACGGAAGATCAGACGGTGGCGCTATATTTGGGGGGTTTACGTCAGCGCCTGTAGGATGCCCTCAACCTTCATTTGTTGTGGACCATTTACGAAGCATATCAACATGCACTTACTGTGGAGAAACAACAAAATAAGAGGCCAGTGATCAGAAGCGATCAAAGTAGTCAACTGTTCTGCCCTCAAGAAGCTCGTCCTACTCAGCAGCCACCGCAGGGTAATTCTAACCCTAGTATTAAATGTTTTAGATGTGGTGAATAGGGACATATAACGACTAATTGTAGGAAGCCTGCCAATCAGAAGGGAAAAGATCTCCTGATTGGGGATGACATGGTAGACAAAATTGAGGAGATTAGAGAGCCTATGTTTGATGATGATGATGACGAGGGTTATGTACTGTATGGAGATGGACATGAGACTCTGGTCGTTCGCACGAGTCTACTAACTCCCAAGGATCATTCAAGGGTTGATTGGTTAAGGACCAATATTTTTCACACAACCTGCACAGTTGCAGATAAGTCTACAAGATGATCATTGACAATGGCAGTTGTGAGAACGTTGTGTCTAAAGAGGTTGTCCAAAAACTACAGTTGAAGACAGATCACCATCCCAAGCCATACAAGTTGTCATGGCTGAATAAGGACAATGAGGTAAAAGTAGATAGGTGATGCTTAGTGTCTTTTTCGGTCAGTAGAAAATATTTTGATAATGCTTGGTGCGATGTAGTGTGTATGGATGCTTGTCATATATTGTTAGGCAGGTCGTGGTAGTATGATCGCAGTGTTGTGCATGATGGATGGAAGAATACTTATTCCCTTAGCATCAAAGGGAAGAAGTTAGTGTTGGCACCTTGACGGGAAGGAACCACTCCTACCTCGATGGCCAATAATAATCACCTTCTTTCTATGTCCAGGTTCTTAGTTGAGATGGAATGTAGAGATGTGGTCTATGGATTACTGCCTTGTGGGAATAGTGCAACGAGCATGACTACAGATTTACCAGCAGAGGTGCAGCAGAGTTTTCTGACCTAATGCCAGAGGATCTCCCTCCTAGGTTACCACCTATAATAGATATTCAGCATCAGATAGACCTTATCTTAGGAGCGATTCTGCCTAATCGACCAGCATACCGTCTCAGTCCTAAAGAATCTGAAGAGTTGTAGCGACAGGTGGAAGAGTTGTTGGAGAGGGGCTACATCCTTTGGAGTATGAGCCCATGTGCAATTCCTGCCCTGTTAGTGCCAAAGAAGGATAGCTCCTGGCGTATGTGTGTAGACAACAGAGCCATCAACAAAATTATAGGGAAGTGTGGGTTTCCAATTCCCCACCTGGATGATATGTTAGACCAGCTGTCCGGTTCTAAGGTCTTCTAAAAAATTGACCTTAAGAGCGGATACCATCAAATCAGAATCAGGCTTGGAGATGAGTGGAAGACAGTGTTCAAAACGTAGTATGGGTTGTATGAGTGGATGGTCATGCCTTTTGGACTGTCCAATGCGCCCAGTACTTTTATGAGGTTTATGCATTAGGTTCTACGACCTTTCATGGGGAGATTAGTGGTTGTCTACTTCAACGACATCCTCATTTACAGCCATACATGGGCGTCACACTTTGACCACCTCCAAGCAGTTTTTGATATGCTGAGGACGGAGCGCCTGTTTGTCAATAAGAAGAAGTTTTCCTTCTTCACTACTTCTGTCACTTTCCTTGGTTCTGTGGTGTGTACTGATGGTGTTCAGGCAGATTAGTCGAAGATAGATGTGGTCTTGGAATGGCCCAAGCCAAAGACCTTGCATGATGTCAAAAGTTTCCATGGATTGGCATCCTTCTACCACCGGTTCATCAGAAATTTCAGCACTCTAATTGCTCCTATCACAGAGTGCCTCAAGGGTCGTGATTTCTAGTGGTCTGAGGAGGCAGATGCTAGTTTTCAACTAGTCAAGGAGAAGATGATAGAGGCACCAGTTTTGGCACTTCTAGGTTTTGGGAATTTTTTTGAGGTAAACTGTGATGCATTTGGAATTGGTATTGGTGGTGTTCTGAGTCAGGAAGGGCGTCCCATAGCTTTCTTCAATGAAAAGCTATCTAGATCAAAGAAGAATTACTCCACCTATGATCTGGAGTTCTATGCCATAGTTCAGTCCCTGAAGCATTGGCATCACTATTTAGTACAGAGGGAGTTCATTCTTATCACAGATCATGAGGCCCAGAAGTACATCAATGGCCAACAAAAGCTGAGTAGGTGGCCTGCCATGTGGGTGGCGTACTTACAGGAGTTCACATTTGCACTGAGACACAAAGCCGAGAGCTTGAACCGAGTCGCAGATGCCCTGAGCTGTCGCACGTTACTCCTAACCACCATGAGCACCAGAGTTGTAGGGTTTGAGACATTCACTGATATGTATGCAGTGGATCCTTCCCTCGAGAGGATATTTCAGGAGGTAATAGATGGTAAACAACACGATTTTGTTGTGCATAATGGTTATTTGTTTTGAGGATTACAATTGTGCATTCCAGATTGCTCACTCAGGCAGCAGATTATTAAGAACTTCACAGTGAGGGTCACTTTGGGCAAGATAAGACTTTGGACTTGATATCTTCTGATTATTATTGGCCCAAGTTGACCAGTGATGTGGCCCATTATGTGGAGCATTGTTATGTGTGTCAGCGGTCTAAGGGAGTTCTCACTAATGTGGGCCTGTACACTCCTTTACCTGTTCCTAAAGGCCCTTGGTTTGCTGGGTTTACCCCGTACACAACAGGCCTCAGATTCCATTTTGGTTGTGGTTGATAGGTTTTCCAAGATGGCCCATTTTGTAGCTTGCAGGAAGACAATGGATGTTGCCTGGATCGTCCATCTTTACTTCAGGGAAATTGTGCGATTACATGGTGTTCCTCGATCAGTCACGTTAGATCGTGACACCAAGTTTATTAGTCATTTCTGGAGGAGTTTATGGGGGAAGCTAGGGACACAGTTGAATTTCAGCATCGCCTACCACCCCCAGACGGATGGTCAAACCGAGGTGGTGAACCGTAGTTTGGGCAACCTTTTGAGGTGTTTCGTAGGAACTATGTCCAAGCAGTGGGATTTTGCATTACCTTAGGCAGAGTTCGCATATAACCGGTTGAAAAACAAAACCACGGGACTGAGCCCATTTAAGATTGTTTACGGTCAGAATCCATCCGGGGTGATGGACTTAACTCCTATTCCACGAGTAGGTCATCTGAACCCTAAGGAAAATGAGATGGCTGAACATCTTAGGAGCATACATGAACAGGTGAAACTGGCCATTCACGAGAGCAATGCCAAGTACAAGGTTTAAGCAGACAGTCATCGTCGTCCTGTACTTTTTGATGTTGGTGATTTTGTTTGGGCAGTATTATCTCGTGATCGCTTTCCCGTTGGGGAGTATAATAATCTTAAGGAGCGAAAGATTGGACCCTATGAGATACTATGGAAGATCAATGATAACGCCTACAGGTTGCACCTCCCTAGTCATTTGAAGACTTCTAATGTATTTAATGTGAAGCACTTGAGTCCTTGTTTTGGGGATCTTGATGACACTGCTGTGAACTCGAGGACAAGTTCTTTCCAACCCGGGGTCATTGATGCAGGAGGATCCGAGCCAGAGGATGATGAACTGTTTGATAGCACATTGATGACATTGAGACACCTTGAGCTTGCATATCAGCGCAAAGATGAAAGGAAACATTGATTTTTCCCTAATTGGGGGAAGTTTGAGTGTGCTCCATCGTTTTCGGCCGCATATTCCGCCACTTTCTTTTCCAAATCCTCCATTTTAGTTTCTTTTCCTTTTATGGTAATTTTCATTTTATTGTTTAGGAAGTGATTTGGATATGATTTGGGCCAGATTTTTAGCAGACTATTTCTTTTGGCATGATTATTGGGATTTTGCCAATTTTGGTTAGATGAATTTTAGTTATATAGCCCGGCTTGTGGGCTAGGGTTTACATCATGCTGATAATTGATAATTCTCATTGATATCAAAGACATTTTCTCTATATTTTGGGCATTCTCTTGTTTCTGTCCTGTAAATTGTTGGTAGAAACCAACCTACAGAATAATCTCTATTATGTCTGGCATCAATTCTACACTTGTAACTTCACTTGGATGTTACACTAGATTCCCTGGGACTAATTGTTGTTTGGATGAATATCATGAACAACATTATAGAGGTACATTATGCATGAAAGAGCATTAATTCTCTTCACTATAGAAGGAGACATAACTCGAGTATATTAGAGGTGTTATTTAAATACACGACTCTCACTTGTTACTCCGTATTTTCTAACACTTGTTTTGTAAGAATCAATTCTTTTTATGCAGTTTTGATGGAAGTAATTGTTGTGTATATGTCAATAGAGATTATGATCATAACATTTAAAATAAAAAAAACTCACTGCAGCAATAGAAACCACTTAAAAGAGCATCTTACTTTTCTACATTTGTTAAGAAATGGAAGTGGAGTAGAGATAGGCTCTTCTCAATATTATTAATAATTAAATAGACTATATAGAAAACATCAACAATAAAAGATTGCAGTGAGACTGGACTACATATCAATTGAACTAGATTGAACTCTAACTCATTGTGACATTTGGATGTACAATTACCTCTTCCATTGTTCCAAGTTGTCTAAGCATGTCGTGGACTTCTTAAAAAATTGGCTTGTATGTGCACTGCTACCACATGTCATCTTTTGTTGTGTTTTTTTCATCATCAATTTGCTGCAACATAAGACCATAATATAATTTTATTTCTTCAGGGCTCCAATACTTAAAAAATTTCATTAATTTGTTCATTATCCAATTTGTGTTCAAGGTTCATTTTTGTAGCTTCTATGAAGACATTATCAAGGCATTGTGGTGCAAGCCATGCTTCAAGGAAATTTAACTCTTCTTCATAATTGTTCTATGTACCTGCACACTGGAAATCAATTGTTAGAATTAAAAATATTTGTAGTTCACCACATTGGTTTTGTTCCTTCTGCTCTGAAATGAGAGCTTTCTTCTATTGCACTTCCTTCTTTGCTTCTGGCTCTCTCTTTGTTTTCTTTTTATGGGCTTCCTTCTTTGCTTTTGCCTCTATCTCTATCTTTGTCTCTGTCTCTGTCTCTTCCACTTCTGTACTAACCTGTGTTGTTGCTGATGAGTTGTATTCCATTTGGTTTTTAGGTTCTAGTGGGATTATCTCACCAAATAGTGTAATTTCAATATGATGTTTATATTGCATCAAATGCAACCATTCATTCATCATTAGCTGACAATTATTCATCAAAGTTTACATCAACAATATTAATTGTTGGATTTACTATAGCATTGATTGCTCCAATAGAAATTTCACCATCATTAGCAAGCTTTGTTGCTGGATTCACCAAATTATCATCAACAAGATCTGTTACTAGAATCGCCAAGTTGTCCTCATGATGCAGGAGCATCCAGCTAAGGCACCATGACCGGATGTTGGTCTCCACCAAGGTGGAAAGTTTTAACAGTGATTGGTTTCTTTATGTTTAAAAAGTCAAAGTAGAATGTAGGAATTTGTTTTTTTAATTTCAGTTTCAGTTAGGGAATAGTCTAGTCAGTTAGGGTCACTGTCTTCTCTGTCTTTAATAAACAATAGTTATATAACTATTTCTTTCATTTTAGAAAAAGCGACAAACATGTCAAGTGTGAAATCTTGTAATCCAAGTAGAACTGAATGCATAAAGACTATGACTCCCAAGGGAATACGGCCGGGGTAACCACTAACCAAGCTTTGGAGTATAGGTCCTAGCCTACCTATAATCAGAGAGGGCTCTCTCTTTAAGTTTTAGCTCTGTTTTGTGAAGATTTTAGGCTAGTTATAAGTTTCAGTTTTTTGTTTGAGACTTTGGTTGGTGAACTGTTGTTGTGAGAAGGGCATGAAGTGTGTTAAAGATGCTAGTCCATTGGGCATATGGAGTTAGAAATCTGAGATAGTCCTGGTGCCTGTGATGGAGAAAGTTTTGCTGCAAGGCTAGATGGCTATTTCTTAATATAAATTCTGATTAGTGAGTGAAACAGTGGGAAATGGAATTACGAACAGTGTGATAACAATTTGAACAACAATTTCTACTTAGTAGCATACATGAATTACTAAATAGTAACTGTGGAATATTCAGGGTTTATTGGAGCAGTTAAGAATTCCAATTGAACAACTGAAGTCATAGAAAACATTTATAGTAAAGACAGATTGAGATCAAGGTGTCTCCATGGACAAATCCTGCGCTATTCTTTTTCTTTCTTCCTATATTTAGAACAACATATGAGAGATGTGAGTTAAACAACTAATAAAACATTAACAGAGATAGAGAACACCTATTATATTAAGCCATAGCACTAGAATCCTGTAGCATTCAATGGTTCCAAGACAGCATGCATCAATAAGACCCAATTCCTGTAAACTCCAAACTTTGTTTATATCATTCTTTCAGAAATTACAGCCGAGTTCTTCTTCTTAACAAGAAACAACAACAACCACCCCCTTGCAAGCTTATGCGAGGGGGAATATATACAATCGGTTTTACAAAATATCTGAACCGCTGAGTCACTTGATAAATTAAATACGCTCACTAACTTTACAAAATAGCAGATAAGGAAGTTATTGCTACCCTAAGTATAAAATAAATAGTCTTTAATTCTATCAGAAATCTTCTTGACCTTTGGAGGCCACTGAGTCGTTTTAGCGTTATGCATTAATGCTGAATGATGTGTCTTTATGCTTTGTCATGCTGTAGCTTTCTCAGCCCTGTTACCTGCAGCTGTAAGTGTTGCTTTTAGTGGCCGAATCTTCCTGCTGAGTTGGCTCATTCCACTCTTCTCTAGTCATAGTGTATGCATCACATTTTCTGAACATGATGACTTATGCTTTTTGATGAAAAAACTATGATGAAAGCCTCCTGTTTACAGCAACAACTGTATCATGCTGATCCACCACTCCTGTGTAGGAAATTGATGTCTCAAAATTGAACCTAAGGTTTCATCTGCCTCTGTGTATTTGTAGAATTTTGGAGGCACTTCAAACATATGTCTAATCTCATTCATAATAAAAAATAATTTCTCTACTCTATCATAGAGACTTTGCCCAGATGCTGGCCCTGTTACCTCTCAAGTACTTGATCCTTGAGTGATCTGATTGGTGGCAAATGTGTTCACCCTTTTGCATAATTCTCATGTGATAGTAGTTTCCCTGCACTGTTCATCAAGCCAGGAAGACCTCTGCCCTGTAATGCTGCAAACTTATCCATGAATTTGTTGACTTTTGTTTGCATGTCCTGGCTTCTTCTATCCAATGCTTGTACCAGGCTTTTCAACGTGAGGACCCTCTTTATCAGCTGGATGGCTTCAGTTCTGTTGGGGATTCCTATTGCTGTCAGCTGAGGACCTATGCAGTTATTAAGCACATTGATCATTCTATTGGCTATCTCAGGCATACTGCCTAGAGATGCCCTTGCTCTATGGACTTCCTTTTGTGCTTTGCCTATGAGCTCCATTTGCTCATGGATAGTCTCAATATACTGCCAATGATCTGTTATTGATTGGCCAATGTGGGTCCACAAAACTGTCTTGACCTCAGCCACCACTTTGTCCAGGGTGAGCTCTTTCTCCAGCTCCTTTATCTTCTCTTTGAGAGCTTTTATTTCTCTCCCTTTTTCAGCTACATTCTGCTTGGATTTGTCATATTTTTCATTTAGCTTAGCTAAATTCTCCTTGGCTCCATTTAGCTCTGACATCTGGGCTTCTAGGACCTTGATTTCACTCATCAACTTCTGCATATCAAGGCTCGGAGGCTGCTCTGAGGTTGGTGCTGGTGCTGTTGTTGATGGAGATGTCTGCCCTGTGGGAGGAGCAGTAGTTTGTGGGGGCTCCTCAAGGTTTATGATCTGTTGAGGGGGCTGAGAAGTTTGACCTCCTTCTTTCTACTGTAGGGCTGCCTGCAGTGCAGCCTCTGTCTCCTCCAGCTTCCCTTCTGTTTTCACTTGCTGCTTGTGCAGTGCTACCAACAATGTTGCTACATCCTGGTCCTCTCTTTGCTGGGAAACCTCTTCTGTTTGAGGGTGAATGGTTGCTGGGATTTTCATCTTTTTTCTTAGAGCTGCAAGGTCTGCATCTCTTATTTTCAGCAGCGTTTGTATAGCTTTTGGATCCTTTGGGTCATGCCCAAGCTCTATGATTATATCTTCCAAAGACCTGATCCTGTTGTCTTTGGCCTGAGAGGATGCCTTCTCCAACTCAAGTTGGGTAGCTGTATTGTTCAGGCTATTTTCCAACCTATTTGCCAATAACGTTTTATCTGCCAGTGTTGAATAGACCATCTCACCTGTTTGCTTGTGAAGTTCTATTTGGTCCATAGGGTGGATGTCCTTGGCAAGAACCTCAAGGTTGGTTCTTATATAGTCTGCAGTTGACTGTGGCTGCAACATGGTTGGCATGAAATGACTCATGGTCATTTTCCCTTCTGTTATGTCATAGGCTGACATAAGCCTCTGCTGATTGGTAGGGGCCATCTTAAGCAATTGATTGTAGATCTGGAGCCTAAGTGGCTCATTTCTCCTTTTAATGCCGATGAATTGTTGCTTGATGCCTGCCTCAGCTCTCCTTTGTTGACTTGAGGAGCTGACCTCTCCTCCAAGGGTTCTTTCTTGTTCCTGCTGAAAGGAACTGGCAAATGCCTCCATGCTCGGTGGGCCCATGCCCAATGATTTCCCAATAGCCATTTCTTCCTCGGAGAAGGGATTCAATCTCTGCCTTTTCTCCCCTTGATTTGTGGATGTGGTGAGGGGAGTCTCCTGCTCTCTATCCCTCTTTTTTCCCTTTTCTTCTTTCTGTGGAGTTTGCAGCACTGAGGCCTCCACTGTCCTTTCTTTCCTAGGAGGCACATTCTCTTGAGCCTGTTGCTTAGTGGATATTGGGGCTTCAGCTGTTTGTTCTTGTTGTATTGGCTGCCCCTCTTTTTGCCCTTTTTCTTGTTGTTCTACCTGCTTTTCTGCTTGTTGTTCTGCTATAGGAGGTGGCTGTTCCTGCTCCATCTGCTTCCCTTTATCCTTGCTTGACTCCTATTGAACGGTTTTGGCTGCTTGCTGCTGGGCTGTAGAGGATGAGGCAGCTGCTCCAAGTTTCCTTTGACAAGAAGTGGAAACCTGCCCACAAGTTTCCAAGTCAACCTCTTTCTCAATATTCTTTGCTTCTCTTTGTAGCATTTTCTCTCTACCCATTGGCTCTTCTAGAGTGCCCACTTTCCATCTTAATGTATTGTCATATTTCTCAATATGAGGCAGTCTCACATGAGCATAGCTACCCAATTTGTATTTTACCCTCCTGAGGGAAATGAAATGATTAGGGTCATAAGGCACCCATTTGAAACTGGTTTGCAGTTTGAGGGTCTCTAGGATCAAATCTGCTTCCTTCCATCCTTCCTCCCTTTTGTTGTAAAGAAATGGGCCTAGCTGGTTCCTCACTTTTAGTTGCACCTTCTTGTTTTTACTTTGGAAATGGACAAAGTCT
>APFE030534332.1:5140-18500 GCA_000404065.3 Pinus taeda | reverse complement strand
AGAGCAGAGGTATGGGGCTTGACAAAGAGGACAATATGGCTATTGATGAGGCCATATAAACTGCAGATAGTCAAGGTGACAAATTTCAGTGTAACACCTCCCCATTGACAGAGTAGGGCCCAAAGATGTAGTCCGAGTTGGACAAACTCCGTTATCAATTCTTTGTGTCTTCCTTCATGCTTTTTATGCATTTCTTCTTCTTTTCTTGTGTGCACATTATAATTCTGTGTTAATATGCAATTTTTACATGTGATTCTTTCCATACATCTATAAGAGAAATTGTCCTGGATCAAGTGGTATCAGATCAGGGCTTTTTAGATGTGAATTGAATGATTGTATGCTAACAAGAAACAAGCTCCAAAGAGGCAAAGGGGAGCTAGAGTCTTTCGATCCCGAAGTAGGGCATGCACATCGAAGGAGAAACATGGAAGAAGGTGAATATCATCTTGAAGAGGAGTGTAATTTTAGAAATAGTTTCTATTCAATGTTAAAGAATATTAGTCATATGGTTTTAAGGCTGGAGAAAGCAGAGGAGAGAAACCCAGAGGGACAAGGTTCACCACATGGGAATGGTAGAGAAGAACCCCTTCCTTCTCCTTCCGGGAGTGAAGGTTCTCCTTCCTCTCACCACCATAATCATAGAAATACAAAGGATGCATCTAAGAAACCTCTTTTTAAGTTAGATGTTAAATTTGATCTTCCCATGTTTAATGGTGAAAAAAATACAGAAAAGCTTAATATTTGGATTAGGCAGATTAAGGTCTATTGCAGGATTTAGCAGATCGTGGAGGATGAGACAAAGATTCAGCTGCCTCTCTACGGCTGAGCAGCACTGCTCTCGTTTCGTGGGAGAGAAAATTGTAGTGTAGTAAGAATGTGGGTAACCTCTTTTCCTCATGGCCTGATTTTATTTTTGCGTTAAAGGAACAGTTTTATCCCTCAGGATACAAGAAAAAAGCATTAATGAGTTGGCAGTATTTAAGGCAAGGCAAAGGTCAGAATGTTCATAGTTTTATAGAGGAGTTTAGAAGGAAAGCACTGAATTTGGGTATTGCATTTGATACACCTGAAGTTGTAACTAAGTATATTGGCTCATTGCATAGCTATATTAGGCATTCATTGTTGTTGTTTGAACCAACCACTATTGACTCAGCCGCGTAAAGGCAATTCATATTGAGAGCAAGGTCAAAAATGAAAGGGATGATCAGTCCAGAAAACCACCATTCAAACCTCCCAATGGTAAATAAAAAACGAAATGGAAGGGAAAGGAAAATAAAATAGCAGCAGCCAAAGAAGGAGAACGACTGTATTGCAATCACTGCAAAAAGGAAGGCCACGATGACGATCACTGTTGGAAGCAACACCCAGAAAAGCGTCCAAAGAAGTATGGAGGAAAAGGTAATCAGAAGACAGTGGCAACGAGGCAACAATACCTTGGATTGGATTCGGGAGATGAAGCATTGATCACAGCAATAGGAACAAAAGGTACTGAAGGGATTACCTCTGAAGAGGGAAATCTAGCACGAGATCCATTTGTAGCATGACGCTCCTCTGCCAAATATTGGCACGTACAGGATGTCAACTATTGAGATGGAGGAAATCAAGAGACAAGTGCAGGAATTGCTGGACCAAGGGGTCAGCAGGCCGAGCACCTCTCCATGTGGCTCACTAATTGTCTTCGTACCAAAGAAAGACAACACATGGAGGATGTGCGTAGATTACTGTGTGCTCAACAAAATTATGGTGAAAAATCGCTATCCCCTTCCACGCATTGATGATTTATTAGATCAATTAAAGAATTTTGTTTATTTCACCAAGTTGGATTTGCGCAGTGGTTATCACTAGGTCCGAATCGCAGAGCAGGACGTATGGAAAACTGCCTTCAAGACCAAACAGGTGCTGTTCGAATGAATGGTGATGCCATTCAGGCTTTGCAATGCTCCAACCACTTTTATGAGGGTCATGAATGATCTTTTTCAGCCTTTCATTGATGAATTCGTTCTTGTATATTTAGATGATATACTTGTCTTTAGTAAGAGATGGGCTGAGCATGTGTGTCATGTAAAGAAAGTGCTTGATGTACTATAAAAAGAAAAACTCTTTGTAAAATTGTCAAAGTGTGAGTTTGGGAAAACCTCTTTTGGGTTACCTAGGTCATATTGTTGGTCATGGTCAGTAAAAAATTGATCCCTCTAAAGTTGAAGCAATTTTAAATTTGCCTAAGCCTACTAGTGTAACCGAGGTCCGTACCTTTTTAGGTGTAGTCCAGTATTGGAGGATGTTTATTGCTAATTTCTCTATTATTGCAACACCTTTGCACACATTAACAAGTGTGAAACATGTCTTCCAATCAGGAGGAAGACACCATAAGTCCTTCGAAACATTGAAGGAAAAGATCAACACCGCGTCACTCTTAGCCTTACCTGATCTCCAACAGCCATTCAAGATTGAAACCGATGCCAATGGTTATGCCATGGGAGCTATGCTGATGCAGCAAAAGAAGCCGATTTGTTACTATTCTGAGAATTTTTCTCAAGCTGTGATAAATTATCCCACTTATGACAAGGAGCTTTATGCCTTGGTACAGAGTGTGAAAAAATGGAAACACTACCTAATCGGTAAGGAGACCATCATCCATACAGATCATCAGCCCTTGCAACACCTTCAGCCACAAACCAAGTTGCAACAATCTTGTCATTTCAAGTGGATGGGTTTTCTTCAACAGTTTCATATGGTAATAAAGTATAAGGGCACTAGTAACAAGGTGGCCAGTATGCTATCTCACCCTCCTATTTCTGCTTCTGTTATTTTTCATAATGCTTCATTATCTTTTGAAAGTTATGCTGAACAATATGCTAACGATGATGAATTTAAGGAGGTTTATGAAAAACTAACCCATGGTTCACAAGTGGACAATTATCACTTGTAGGGGAAACTGTTGTATCACCCTGGTAAATTGTGTATTCCCACAGGGGAAAGAGTACTTATAATTCGAGAGGCCCACACCTCTCTTGTGTTTGGACACTTTGGTGTCGAAAAGACTTTATGTCATGTACAAAGATTTTGTTTTTGGCCTCATATGAAAAAAAATTGTGACTCATTATGTAAAGGGTTGTGTGATGTGTTTTATTTCAAAGCCCTCTAATAGAAAACTCGGGCTCTACACACCACTCCCTATTCCGAGTCGTCCATGGGAAAGTGTGTCAATGGAATTTGTAGGAGGTTTGCCTTTGTCCAGAAAGAGTCACAACTACTTGTATGTTGTCATTGATCATTTTAGCAAGATGTGTATTCTTATGCCTTGTAAAAAGTAGATTATTGCAGAGCAAACTGCTTCTCTTTTCTTTCAACATGTTTGGGTCCATTTTGGATTACCCACATCTATTGTGTCAGATTGGGACTCTCGCTTTCTCGGGGAGTTTTCGACCAGTTTTTGGAAGAGGATGGACATAAAATTGAAAAGAAGAACGACATTTAATTTGCAGATTAACAAACAAACAGAGGTTGTAAACCGTACCATGGTACACTTGTTATGAGGCTATTGTGGGAAACATCCCAAGATGTGTGATGAACATCTCCCCTATGTACAATATTCCTACAACCGAGTAGTGCATTCATCTACACAACATTCACCGTTTGAGACATGCTTTGTTTACCTACCAAAGGACCCTTTTTATATGGTCTTTGGAAGGGAAGATGGCTCCAGCGGACGTAATGATAGGGACAAATCTCAATAGTTCATTCAGCGAATCCAATTGATTCACCAAGTAGTACAAGAGTAGTTGAAGAAAAGTCAAGCCCGCTACAAGGCTCAACATGACAGACACCGAGTCGACCATCAATTCCAAGTGGGTGAAAAAGTGTGGTTCCACATCAACAAGAACAGGATGAAGAGAGAAGGGAAGAAATTGCGACCCATCCGGTATGGTCCATTCACCATATTGGAGAAGATTGGAAACAATGCCTTTCATCTTGATTTGCTAGTGTATATGCAGATGTACTCAGTAGTAAATTTAGAGAACCTAAAGCTGTATGAACCACCATTGATCATGGACACAAATGAGGTGGGCACAGTTCCTACAGTCAATGATTTTGCACCAGAATATCTCGATGAGTTACTGGAGGACATCATCCTTGACAGAAGGATCAGGACTTCACAGTAAGGAGATGTGGAATACCTTCGAGTGGATTTTAAGGGAATGTACTCGAGCAAGGCCAAATGGATGGAGAAGGAAAAGGTGAGGGAACAATTCCCTCACTTGCCAATTGACTAATGAAAGCTTTTGGTGGTCCAAAAACTCCTCAATGGGGAGGATTGATCCAGGTGGATCTTCAGATACAATGGCATGGAAAAAGCTCAAAATGAAAAGTGCCCAAAATGAAGTTGACCAAGGACCATAGCATAGATCTCTTCGTTCTGATTCCAACGGCGTGAACGATACTTCAATCCGAGTTCAGATGGTGAAGTTATCGCGAAAAGAAGGTTGCTTTGTTCCTTAAGGAAATGGGGCATTTTCCTTTAAAAATGGACTTTTAGGGAATCACATTGGAAATCGTGTAGAGGGTGGACCTTAAGACCCCCAATCAGTGATTGCTGAAATATCAGGTCGGAGGAAGGCCATATATACACATCGGCGATATCGGAGCAGGCAGGGGCTAACTTGCGATTGTGAACGACGATATAAAGCGATCGGCGGGATCGTTATCGGCAATCGGCAAACTAGGACACCAAGCCGTTATATGAGCGGGATGCCGATGCAATCGGCCGACACCGATATCAGCAATAGGCGATCAGCGATTGATGGTCAATAATCCTTGTTAACAGGATTGTTGCACTCTTGATATGCCAATTGCGATATTGGGCCTGGACCCAATAAGGATATATGCCCGATTTAATGTTTCTTGAAGTCCAGGGCTTAAAGATTTGGTTGGATTCTAATTTTTTTTGGATATTATTGCTGGGAACGTAACAAGCTTGTGTTGGGGTCTGTTGCACTTGCTAACCCTTCTACTAAAATGACCTCTATTTTATGCCAAAACAACCCCGATTTAAGTAGGATTTGTCCAAACGACCCATTATAAAAGCCTGCTAGTTAGAAAAAGAAAGGGAGATGAATTTGAGCACACTGTTCGAGGGAGGAGAGCTTTCAGGTGGCTGATAGTGCATTTTGTCTGTTTTGGACAAGTTTTAGATGTTTTTCAGCCCTTTGAATGCCACAGACGCACTGGTGCTTTCCACTTCTCCATCTGAATTCTTCTATTCTTAGCCATCTTTAAGAATGGAGGTGTAACCCTCTTTTGATGTATCAGATGATTGCATTCTCTTCTTTTTATGTCATTTAATATAAAGGCCTCCCTATTGACATAACAGGGCTAGGAGATGTAGTCCGAGTTGGGCGAACTCTGTTATCAAGTCTTTGTGTCTTCCTTCATGCTTTTTATGCGTTTCTTCTTCTTTCCTTTTGTGCACATTATAATTCTGTGTTAAGCTGCAATTTTTACATGTGATTCATGTCATGGATCAATAAGAGTATGAGAGAGAGAGAGAGAGAGAGAATAGAATCAGAGCTCCAAAACTGAAAATATCAAAAGCATGAGCAAAAGCTTAACTAATCCTCAAAAGCCTTATTAATTAGGCCTCTATTTTCTTCATTTTCCATTATTTTCTTCAATTTCCTCCTCACATGAAACCTGTGATCTTTCACCTTCCTTTTATCCTAATCTACTTTATTTTCATAACTAAAATGTCAATTAATGCCTCATTCTTTTCCAAAGCCTTTCCATTGCCTTTGCCATTTTCTTAGCCATAATAACTGAAATGAACACCCACTAGGATGTTTTTCCCACCATTCAGCATCGGAAGTCCAAAAGCCAAGGCATATCCCTACATCAAAACCATCATACCGGTCATAGCATGGTCATGGAAATCAATGGACAATATTGGCTACCAGTGTCCCACAATGATCCTGCTCCTGAAGTGGTTTACAAACATACTGCTGGTTGTTTCAATTTCTTTTGTTCTTGTTTCTTATTCTTGCAGTCAATTTCAACCACCCAACCAGGCACTTCCATGCTTCCTGGACAAAGCACATAATTTCCATTAGAATCAAAAGGAATTGAAATAACCTCAAATCATACCTCATTGATGGCCTATCAATAAGGTACACTTGCAATTCATTTCACTTCCTGTCACAACAAGTCAAACTCACATCTTGATCAAATCATCATGTATAGACATATCACATCTGGTTAGCTCAAAACACAACCATCATAGATAAAATTTATGAACTACATGCAATCATCATAAACCATAATTATAGATCACATGTAACCATCATAAACCATAATCATAAAACACATGCATAATTAAAACTAAAATAATACAATGATACTTATCCTTTAATCGATCCTTTGATTCTACCTTTGTTCTTTCTATACACACACCAGATCAATTGCCACACCCGGAAAGCACTCCGTGCCTTCTCTTCAACCACATATACATACACATAATGTACAACACACACAATATATACACCCACACTTGGCACACAACAAAACACATAAACCTATACCCAATGAACGACACAACACAATACATACACCTACACCTGGTGTACAACACAATGCATACACGTACACCCAATATACATCACGACTACACAATGTACATACATAGTACCACATTCCCACAACACAACATGTACTACATGCACACAATACCACATATACACCAGTACCATATGTACAACATGTACACAGTACCACTTATACACAAAATCACATGTACACGACACCATCTACACAATGTGTGCACAATGCCACATGTACACCGCACCACCTGTGCAACGTGTACATAATACCACATATACACAACTTCACATGCATGACATGTACACAATACCACTTGCACACAGTACCACATGTACAAAATGTGCACGACACCACATGCACATACCACCACATGTACAATCATGCACACAATAACATATGTACATAGCACCACATGAACAACATGCACACGACACCATATTTACATAGCACTGCATATACACCATGCACATAGCACCACATATCCAACATGCACACAACACTGCATAACCATCATGCACACAATACAATATGAACACAACACTGCATATCCAACATGTACATATCACCATCTATACCCAGTGTCGCATATGCAATATACACACAACACCATATATACAACAAGCACACAACACCATAGGTACAATCACTAACTGTACAATATGCACAACATATACACAACAATAGTACCATACATCCGGAGACCACACTATCTCTACCAAGCAACCTTGCTTCCAGTGTCTTTCCATTGTCCCATAGATCACACTACTTTTATTTCGTCAATGTATCTCTCAACATTACCTATCCATAACATAAACATAGGCATAGTATAAACACAAAATATCAACTCATACCCACATGATATTGACCTCATATATTTGTCGAGGCTACTTTATTGACTTGATTCCCCATAAGACCATGAAACCCTTCATTCCATTCACCTACATAAGCAATCGTTCCTCCACAAGAATGATCCCTGAAAATCTTGTCAGACAGTGACATAGATACATAAATACATACATACATATTCATAAACATTAACATTAAAAAATCACGATCCTATAAGACAACACCATACATACACACATATATACATACAAACATTAGCATTAAACAACCATGATCCATGACGACCCCGTTAGACACGACATACATACATGCATACATGTCAACATATATAGACATCAACATAATCATAATCACAATGTAATTACCAGATGTCATAAGGTTAAGGTTAAGAGAACTCCCTTTATCCATGCACAACATTGAGAACAACATTTCCCAACAACAAGGCATCTGATGCCCCAAATCCATCAACTTTAAATTTTTTGTTGCCTTTCTCATAACTTTCTGCCACAGTCCATTTACACCAATGGAGCCAACCAATCCAGCTAGCTATCATATTCTTACCTTTAGCTACCCCTTACTCATGCACCAAACTTCATATGGGCCTTACATTATCTATTGGACTTCATTCAACTCTCCCCAAGCTCTATCAAATTTCCTCTTCCCAAACTGATTCCCAAGACCCTCAAAACATAAAGGCAAGAATAAGAAGAAAACTATGAAACACCAATAAAAATAGCAACATGACACCACAAACAAAGTGGTATGGTCATACACTAGAAATAAAAAAATCCACAATCAAGCACAATAAATCAGAAAATACCAAAAGCAAAAGACTAGAAACAAACAACATGATTCAATCCCCATGGTTCCCAGTGCTTCCAAAGGAAATTTAAACCTGAGCCTTCTTCAGATTTTCATGGCAGTCTCTTTGCCATGTAATTCCCTGCATCGTATTTCCATAAACACATAACTATCAATGCATAAATAAACATAACAACATACTAGTTAACTTACTTTGTTATGCCAAGCACATTTCCTTATAATTGGACACATCCATGCCATCTCTTAAGGGACTTCAATTCCTTGACGGATCCAACTATAAATAGAAACTAGCTGATATACCTATCAAATACATGTTTATGACTATAACACATATCCACATAATGTTAGATAAAATCAAGGTTACGAAGACTTTCTGTATGCGAAGAACTCATTCGTTTGGAATTAGGATTTCCAAACATAGCCAAAGGAATTTTTTCCTAATTCCTTTCTTTTACCTTTTTCCTTGTTGCAATTGAGTCTTACTATGTATTGTCACATCACCCAACTGTTAGTTATATAGATACATCAACTATTACTTTTTCAAGCTAATACCAAGAATGTTTCCCTGCAACTGCTCACACATGTCAATCTCACATTCCAAAGATCAAGACATCATGTATATTAATTTTAAATCAACCTTTACCAAGTATAAAAACCAGGTCATAATCAATTAACAATCATAAGACATAATGCTACAAATATCACCTACTTACACTCAAGTACATATCAGTTATCTTGACACATGTATTAGTACAACCATCTTAAAACAAGATCATTCCTTCATGCAATCTTATTGACGCAAAATCATATCATGCAATTAATCAAACATTCAAGCAAACTATAAACATACCATGTTAGATAAATCAACTAGATGAAATAATTGAAACCAAACACTCAAACACCAAATAGTTGACATAATCAAACTCATACCTCAATGTATCTCAAGCGAGGCTATCTTATCTGCACAATCAATCTAGATTAACATGATATAACTTCACAACATATCAACTCAAACATAAATAATATCATGATATCCATAACAGTAACTAGCTAACATGTTCACATCATAAACTCATAAACAATTGGCATTCATGCTTAACAATCACATATGCACAGTTAGTTTAGATTAGTACAACACAATGTCACAAATAAGTCGACTCATACCTGAATATTGTAACCATAACTATTTGCATAGGCCAATCCAATTTAGCATGCTACATATAACATCAATATCTTAATGCAATAACCCTAATAATCAAGTTAACTATCATATAATAATCAATAAGTTAACATATAACATACTTATCAACAACATATAATGTAATCATCAAGTTAACTTAACATAAAACAACAACAACAATGCATATAAGAACAAGTTACTATCATTCATGACTATTCGACACATGTGCATTTGACCACACTAATTCACTAGCATCTACCATGCATGTAACCATAACAACAATAGAATGACAAATATAAGTAGCCCTAATGCTTATAATAAGCATTAATCACATACCTACATGCTAAACATACAAACCTATATGATGATCTACTCTTACCTTGATGTTCAGTTCTACAACCTCACTCTAATGATCTGCATCTTCTGCTCTATCTCATCCAACACATTAGAATCGTGATGAAACAAACTACATACGACGACCTCACAATGAATGTTTGACCTACTATACATGCATAACTATAACCAAGACAACGCATACATAATAACATATCGACACTGGCATGCATAACAAATGCAGATACAATCGACATGCATTCATGACAACCACAGATTCCCAACAACAACATCATAAACTTCTACATGACAACACAACTATAACAATGACTACTGACATGCATGTATAACAAGCACATATACAACCTACATGCATACATGACAAACACATTCCACCCATCCAGTCCAAGTGTTGAACCATGCTCTGATACCACTCTGTAACACACTTACCCAAGCTTATCATTCCATTGGGGTAAATATGTAATGAAGAGTTACTTGATATGATTTAACTCCCTAATTTTAGTTAAGTGGAATTGATGAACCAACACTTTACAGATCTCCCTCAAGTGCTACAGGACCCCCAAGACCTAATCTGCCACTCGAGGAGCACAACTGTTGAGTTAACCTAGTATTTCAATGAATTAAACCCCCAATCATTCCCATGACATGGGCATGCATGCGACTGGGACCCTCCATTCAATCCCACAATGCCTGCAAGGGAGAGACTGCAGTCTTTTTCAACTAGTTCTGTGCTAGAGACTACGAGATTTAAGCCACTTCTTCTGGGCAAGTCTCCAAAACACTTCCTGGAACTCGATGAGACTTTCCAAGACAATAAATGACATTAATACCAAGGCTCTAACACAAAACTTGATCAAGGACTTGGCCAAACCAAGCTCAACCATGATAGTCATTTTGTCAAACATATCACAAATATGAAATCTATAGGTTTCAACAACAGATTTGAGCATAGGGATCTCATACTTATATGAGAATCACTAAGAAGCATTGATGCTGTTATCACAAAATCAATACTGATGGCTGCTAATCAGTTAGACTCTATGTAACTATTTCAGACCAGACTCTTGGCTAAGGATTAGCCTCCCTAACCTGAGAGGGCTCTCTCAAAATAAACTACTGATTTATCTTCAAACACTAAGAGGGCTAACTCTTGTAATGAGAACTTAAATAAACATGATGGTTGGAAATACAACATAAGATTTCTTCCATTGGGCTCATGGAGTCAAACACCATTTCAGTAAACTATCAACTACTCATTCATGGAAGTCAAGGCATGTAATGTCTAAACACTCAAAAAATTTCTCAAATGAACCTCAACTCATAAATATACACAGGAAATCTGAGCACTAGGTGAATTTAGAGTGATTGTGTACCTAAAGAGCTGTAAAACATGAAGGACAAGAACCTCAACTTATAAGTATACACAGGAAGTCTGAGCACTAGGTGAATTCAGAGTGATTGTATACTTATCAAGCTGTAAAACATAAAAGATCAAACAGAACCACAAACATCTTGAGCATTTAACAAAGTATGAATCTTGGGAAGAATAAACAGTATTTCTATTACTGTAAAAAAAGCTTTATACACAGGCCAATATAACTCTGTTTTTATTGCATAAACATCCAACCCTCATTACATCAGAGTTTCCTCTATATATAGAAAAACATTCTTAACTACTTTGAGCCTCCTCCTCCAGCATGAGGGGAGCTCGATGACTGTCATTAACTACCCCTATCTATTTTTAACAGACTCATTAAATACACTAAGTATTGAGCTGTAATTACAAAGAGTCCAAATCAAACTTAAACTCTAATTCTAATCTCCTCGTACATGATTCCTTTCTTGATCTTTGACAGCTGTATCCTTTTAGTTTTGGCCGTGATTGCTGAGATAAGGATGCAAGGAACAAGGTTAGCATTGGATGCTGAATGTGCTGATGGTTCATTGATCATAAGAAAAAACCCCTGTTTTTCCGGTCCCTGTCTCTTACCATCCTTCGAAAGTTAAGCAATATGTTTTCAGCTCTTTAATACCCCAAAATTGATGAGCATCACCATATTCCCAAATATGTTGGAAGCCTTGTTGATTGAACAGGTTTATAAGCCCAAATCCTCATATGCATCTCCAACCAAACCCTAACCACCGGTAATAAAGTAACTTTATTAAAGCTATAACTTAAGACAAAATATTTCACCTTTATGGAGAATGCACACTTGTCATTATCTGAATGGCTCTGCTAGCCTTATGTGGTCTCCTTGACGTTCCTTAGGCATTTCCTTCAAAAATATGCTATCCTAATCATTAAACTGCTCATTTTCCTCATAAAACAGCACCTACAGCAGTTTCGTAGTGCGCTACGAAACTGTTGTTTTTTCAAAAACACAGTCTTTAGTGAATGTCTCAATATTCTCTGTGACTTTAACAGCTCTGCCACCGGTTTCAAAACTCCTATTTTACCTTGGATTTATATAGCCGTGCTTACATGCCTTAAAAATAATGAACTTAAGCAAAATTAAGCAAAACTTTGGAACAACACCTGACTCAGAATCTGCAATTTCATTTGGCAGCTAATTTATTTAACTGTGCTTTCAATTTTGCAACCTCCTTTTCCATGGCTGCGATTTCAGCTACGGCCCTCTCTATCTCAGCCACTTCTCTTTCGGTTGCCTCCCACTGGTCCTTTGTAGATGTAGTCTTTGCTTCTTGAGAAATGATGATTTTTTTATTTGGAACTTTTTCCTTGGTTTCTTTTGCTTCCTCTGTTCTGGATTGTTTCTCTATTTCTCTTGCTTGTTTTCTTGTAAAAGGTTTTTTCTTTATTTTCTCTGCCTCTTCTATTTTGGGCAGTTGTTCAGCTTCCTCTGTTCTGGGCAACTTTACAACTACCTCCTCTTCATGCACTTTCTCAGCTTCTTTAATTTGTTTCCTTGTAACTGGCCTTCGTGGTTTGAACACAAATTCTTCACTAGGTTCATCAAACCTTAACCTCTTCGAAGCCTTTGATTTTTTAGTGCTCTCTGGTGATGATTGAGTTAAGTCAATGTGCATTGGCTCAATATGCACTGATTGAGCCTGTTCAAACTCAATAGCCTCAAGCAAATCATTTAAACTAGCCTTAGATATTGGACTTTCCTCAACAGCTACTGATTTTCCCTTCTCCTTGCTTAACTAACTTCTGGTCTTTACTCCTGATACCTTTTCAGCCCCACTTGATCCGGGTGCATTCTTCTTGTGCTTGACCTTCTCTTTTGATGATGGTTGAGGTGGCTCTTTGATAACCAAAGGCTTCACGGATTTCTTCAAGTTGGTCTTGGTCTTCTTCTTATCTTTTATCTCCTTTCGAAGCTCAGCAAGAGTAGGTTCCTCAATTGACTTTTCTCTTTCTCTAACAGGCAATGGGGTGAGGCCTGTCTTACTTTGAAAACCAGCCATAAAAATAAAGGAATTCCAATCCCGACCAATTTTCTGCAGACCATCCAACACTAACAATTTCACTAAACCATGATGAAACAGTGATGTCTCACAGTTATCCTTCTTCAATTGAATTTTATCACACATCTTGCTGAG
>APFE030534331.1:2714-57524 GCA_000404065.3 Pinus taeda | reverse complement strand
TATGTTTTAGTTAATTCTTATTATATTTTATTTTATTAATCTAATCCATATTTGTTTTATATTGTTACATTATAAGTTCATTCAAATTAATAAAAATTATTTAAATATAATTTTCAATAAAATGCTTAACACTGTTAATTTCGCACAAAATATTAGTTGTAGAATCTAAATTTTGTAGGTTAACATTTTGTGTTTTACCAAATCAAATGAGGTTCAAGATGGTTGGTTAGAAATCTAATTTTTTGGAGAATAATTTGAGAATATTTTTATTTTTATTTTAATTTTATTTTATTTTTTTTTTTGAATCAGAGCTAAATCTATTAATAAAAAAGTGGAAAATATTTACAGTGAGGACAGCGCCTCAGAGGGCCAGTTTCCTGGCCCTTAGCATAGAGACTCGAGAGCAGAAGACGAGCACTGTGCCTGTAGAAAAAGAAGAGAAACCAGGCAGCAGGCGTATGATAGACATTACAGTGGACATTACAAAAAAGCTTCGTGCTTGCTGGGGAAGCCAAGCAGAGGAAGCGAACCAGCAAAAATTCCCAACCATACATAGAAGCGTGAATATTAGCTGAAGAAAAATGGGCTTTGAGGTCGGCCTCAGCCCAGCATTAGGAGCGACCCGAAGCATGAGAAGAACTTGCCGAGAGGGTGTTGAACCAAAACCTACAAAAATGTATGATCATGTGGACCGAAAACACACTTACTTGCCCGAGCTTTGCGGGTCGGAGCGTCGGGCGGGTGCGGGAATTGGAGCAGCAGGCGGAGACTCTTCCTCTTCGTCACGAACGCTTTCTTCCGTTTGAGTGAGCAGGTGCATGATTCCAAAATTTCGCTGAACAGGACCACAGGCAATGATTTCCGTCTCTTCGACAATCGGCGTGCCAGACACCTCCACATTCCGCGGGGAGTCCTCTTGCATGTGCATGGCAGAGGGGGGTGGATTAACTTCAGCTTCCTGCGAAAGGCTACCTTCAGGGGAGGGGGTGGACGAGCTGATGGGGTCAACAGGTTCCTCGGCTTCCTCTGAAACCATGATGGTCATAGTGAAGGTGATGATGGGTTGGTGGAGACGACTACGGAAGGTAAACCGCGAATTCTGAAAGGAAGAGTTGGGTGCAGGCCTGGTGGGAGAGGGCAGCGGAGATGAAGGGGAGGCGGATGAGATGGGTATGACCAGAGGCGAGGTGGAGGGACAAGCTCAACCCCTGGAGGAAGAAGAACCGCCTCTGCGCGACACACCACGAGTGTGCATATTGGAATCCGTGGACGTCTGGTTGAATAAACTTGGCAGGGAGCCAAGAAACGACTGAGAAAACTCGAGGGCCGAAGGGTCGACCACGAGTTGAGCTGAGGACGGAACAGAGTGGCGGAGAGAATTTCGCAGAGAATGTCTGCATTTTGTCTCTGCGCGGCTCAATTTATCAGTGGTGGACGCCAAGTTCGAGCCAGGAGGTGACATTACGGCCTCTGGAGAGCAATGAAGAGGTATTAACGGTGGGTTGTCTTGTGCAGGGATCGGCGGCGAGGCACAATGAATGCCATCCTCCGGGAGCTGCGAACAGTTATGGCGATCGCCCTCCGTCCAGCTGCCGTTCCGATGGCCATGTGCTGGGCACGTTGATTGCTGAGGTGGCGGCACTTGGCAAGCACCCGGATCCGGGGGAATAATTTGAGAATATTAAATTAAGTAAATTTGGATATTTAATATGCCGAAAAAATAGCAGAAAAGTTGGAGCTACGAATTTGCAAGAAAAAGAAACGATTTTTTGAGTTTGATATAGGAATTGCATTTGTCCAAAATATTTTTTTGGTGGAAAATTCATTTGAGATTGTTGATTTTTCCAGAGAAATCTCCACAAAGAGAAACAAGAAGCATAAATCCCTTTTTATTTTATTTATTAATTTCAATTTTAAATTGGGAATTTTTGTGACAATTTTTCAAAGAGAAACAAGAAGCATAAATCCCTTTTTATTTTATTTATTAATTTCAATTTTAAATTGGGAATTTGTTGTGACAATTTTTCATTTACAATTTGGTGTTAGAATTTAATTGTTTTTTAATCATTTTTTTTTATGGATTTTTTTACAGAGAAGGTGGAAAAGGATCAAACACAAGGAATTTAGAGCAAATGGGTGCGACAATGAAGGGAAAAAATTATCTCTTTCAACAACTCTGCTTTTTGGGAGATTCTTATCACTACCATGAGGAGGATTTTTGTTGTAGCTAGAGGGAATACTTAAATATGAGTTTTAGGGGTTTTCTTTTCAAGGCCCAATCTCTGTCTTTGGAGCAGATCTTGCACTATTGTAACTATTCTCTTCAGTGGAAGAGTTAAAAGTTTTGAAAATATTGTTGAAAATATTTATTATAAAACAAAGAAAAGGTTTCAGGTTTTATTTGTATTACAATACTTTTATTTGTTAATTGAAATTTTATTCTTTTAAGGGAAGATATGTGCTAAGTATTCCATATTTTTTACTTCTGTTAGAGATGAGAATGGTTGTTTATTAGATCAACTATGCGATATTGTAGTTAAATTGATTTGTTACTAATTTCCCAATTTTCTCTTGTATTCAATCAAATTAATAAGTAACTATTTACTCAAAAAATTTCCATTTAAAATATAATTAATTATCATTGGATGGTGTGAACTATTTCCATTATCAAATGATTTATATTTTGTTATTTTGACCTCTAAAATAGAGCATGTATTGCACTTATAATATCAACTATTAGAACTCTTTACAGCAAAAGCCCATAAACATCGAGTAAACAATAATCAATAGAGGAAGAGAATCAAAGACACAACATAATAAATATCCTGGGAAAGCCACAACTCAAAACCCCACTATTTGTATTGTATTAATCCAGAAAATCAAGATGAAATTACAATGCTTATTCTCTCTATCATAATCCCAACACTCAGCAAATTCAAGCTCCAACTCATAAGAAAGATTAAGGTCAAAGCTTAGCCAATTCACAATCTCTCCAATTTTCTATTCCAATGTGTAATTCCTATGGAGAATAGCTTGTATTTAAAGAGAAATAAAGCCTCTAAAAATAATGCAATCCCTCAAGGATCAGTTCGTAATTTCATACACTATTGATGCAACTCAGAAAATATAAAACAAATAGTACACTGTCCCTACACTCTAGTCTCAACTAGGTCTTTCTCAGAATCAACATGCATGAGTTTTTGATGGTGGAATCTTCAATTAAATAGAGTAGCACTAATTAGGTCACTAGTGTCCCAACTGACTGTTTACTCACTATTAGTTCCTAAAACTGATTGGAACTAATTTAACTGGACTTAACTCAATACAATGACTTAACTAATTACAAATCATTCATAACTCATCCTCAAATCCTATAAGTCAGGGAGAACATCTACCCCCACATGTTCATCTGCACCTTAGTGATTGGCCTAGGACAATGACAGTGAAATGTAGGCCTCATCTTTGGAAACCACTCAAAAAATAAACAAAAAATCTCAGAATCAAAAGGGAAGGTCTCCCTTGCATGTCTAAATACATAAAATATTTCTAAAGCCATGCAAATATTCCTAAAAAAAAATGGCAGACCATCTGAAGCAACGTGGCATATGAATCAAAGAATCAACATAATACAAAAGAGGGCAACTAATGTGCTACCGATCACTACTAGAGTGTGCAATGGTCATGACTAATAACAAGAGGCATCTAACCTCCTCTACAAAAAAATAAGAAATATTTAGTTGTACACCATGGACCTGAAAATATGATAAACATACCACATGAGCCTCGATATATATCTGAGTATAGTTTTCTTTCAGAGTTCTCGCATCCATAATTGTTTGAATCGACGTTTCGAGCCATCCACCATGGCTTATCATCATGATAGATCAGTGATTGTGTAAGACAAATCTCATTGGTCTGAATAAATAGGATTAAGAGATGCAAAGGGAATGGAATCCGGCCTTATCATAATTGTTTTGTAATATTTGGATTTAATTTAATTATATAATAATAATAAAAATAAAATGATTTAAATTGAAATATTTAATTATATAATAAGATTTTTGATTATTTCCAATTTATTGAGAAATAATCTATATTAATGTTAATATTAGTAATGTAAACTAATTTAATTATTTGTTTAGTATTAGTAATCTAAGATTCTTTGTTTGTTTTAGTTAAAATGTAAATTAATATTTTTAATATTTTAATTATATAATAAGATTTTAATTATTTCCAATCTATTAAAAATAAAAATAAAAATAAAAATAAAGTGATGTGGATTGAAATATTTAATTATGTAATAATATTTTTAATTATTTCCAATTTATTTTTATCCTCAAAAAATTGAAAATAATTAAAAATCTTATTACATAATAAATATTTCAATCTGAATCACTTTATTTTTAAATTCTCAATAGAGTGGAAATAATTAAAAATCTTATTATATAATTAAATATTAAAACTAAAAACAAAGAATCTTAGATTACTAATACTAAACAAATAATTAAATTAGTTTAACATTACTAATATCAACATTAATATTGATTATTTCTCAATAAATTGGAAATAATAAAAATCCTATATATAATTAAATATTTCAATTAATAATTTAATTATTATTATTATTATATAATTAAATTAAATCCAAATATTACAAAACAATTATGATAAGGTCGGCTTCCATTCCCTTTGCATCTCTTAACCCTATTTATTTAGACCAATGAGATTTGTCTTACATAATTACTGATGTATCTTGATGATGAGCCATGGTGGATGGCTCGAAACGTCGATTCAAAGAATTATGGATGCGAGAACTTCGGAAGAAAACTACACACAAAGCACTAATCGAAGAAGCCTCAAAACAATAATATCTCCTGAGTGTATGCAAGATGACTCTCGACTAAAACACCACGGGGGACATCAAGGAACTGTGGAAAATCCTCTCCTCTCCTGGATAGGCCTGTGATATATTATTTGTACTCCTCAGTGGGCCTATACCACACTATAGTACTGACACATAAACCCTTCTCATGATCACTTCATCGTTGGATTTGATGCGCTAATAAAAAAGAGTACACCTTTAGGGATGAAGCCTCCTCATAGTACTTGACGAGGCCTACATTCTTCAAGAGCGCTTAGGTTGTTGTAGTAATAGTGTGAGGGTATAAATACCTCTCCCTCTCTTTGGCCTACAATGTTTGGACCATATTGTATGGGTACACCTACTACTCTTCCTCTTGTTGTTGATCCCTTTGTTGATGTCTCTGTTACGTGATTGACATATAAAATGCATCAGCCTCTTACATAAAATACATTTTTTTTTTATTATTAAATAAAGTATGTATTTATACATAGGGAAACAGAACTTTCAATTGAAAAAAAATAAAGTTACTAATATGCACAAAACATAGTCATACAAGGCTCTTGTGCACTTTCAACTATAACTGCACTGCTATCGGTGTGCACATAAGTATGATGCACTATTGTTGGTTCACATATTGAACTTTTTATAATAGTGCGACACACTTATGCATTTGTGTGGACGTATAAAATTTTCGCATCAGTACAAAACATTCAAATTATCGTGTTCACCAAGCTATGGCTATATCTTTAAATATTAAGTTTGTGGTGCGTTTGGTAAATATAAAAGCACCGAGTGTGACACACCGACGTACAATATGTCACATCAATCCCAATGATTTTTAGTTTACAAAACACATTGCAACATGTTGGTGCATTATGTTCACATAGCGAATTGCGGTGCACCATGTAAATCTACAAGGTGCACTACTGTCGGTGTGATCCGAAGGTGTCAAATGCATGGTGAGGTGATTTTTTTTTAAGTGGCAAATTTATCCTAATTTACAATTCTAATCTGCTAAAAAATTAAATTACAAATAAACATAGACATTACTTAAAAATTTTGTTGTCATGGAGGCATTGTGGACACGTAATGGAGGAATTTTATTTTTAGGATGGTTTGAAAATAATCAAAACTCAAACATTGAGCATGGTATGGAAGGATGGTCAGCAAGAGAAGCATTGAAGTCAGGGTGCTTGCATGTGGCAAGAGTGGAACCAATGTTCCAAAGCTTTCTCGCACTATAGAATCTAACAACGAAAATTACAGCCGAGAGGTTTTTTTAGTTATTTAACCTTCCTCTAGTGCATTTCTCCAAAGGCATCAGTGCGAGATATATCCAAAAGTACTGCATTTTTTTTTAAGTGTCGCGATTCTTTTCTTGAGATGCCCTAGGACATTTCTCTACAGGTACTACATTGTTGTTGTTTTTTTTACTATAAAACTGTTATTTTTTTATTTAAAGACTACCTAATAGTGCTCTTTAGAATATGTCTCAAGGAGTTTTGTTAAGATCATCGCACTGGGGCTTCGCTAGAAAATAACACCTCATTTCTCTTAAATTTAAAAATATAGCGGTGCTCATTACTGGAATGCACCAAGACGTTTTACTATGTGAATGGCACTAGTGCTATTGGTTGTTCAAGAACCAGTGGCTTATGCTATTTAGCGCATCGTGTTTTTTATTTTATAAAAATATTTGTTTCGACGGTTCACATGTTAGTTGTAGCACTGGTGCTTGTATGGATAGTAAAGCACCAATGCATTTGTAAATTTTAGATGCACTATTAAAAAAACTTCCACTAAAACATCTGTCCACCCATCTCTGTTGGTGACATCTGTTACAAATAGATTTTTGGGCTATTTTTATAGGGGCCTCCATAAAAAACTCCACTAGAAGGTCTTTTCCTTGTAGTGATATTTTTTGTTTGGAGACATTTTTTCTCGGTATGGAGTGCCCAAAAAAATAGTAATAGATGGAGGAGCACAATTTAGCTATGGTAAAGAGATTGGGTGGAGAGACTTTTAGAAGAATTGTGGGCCTATAGGAAAAATTGGAGAGATACCACAGGATTTTCCCCTTACGAATTGGTTTTTGGTAAGAATCCCATCTTCCCCATTGAATTTGAAATTAAAAAATTAAGGACTTCCTTGGAAGTGGATTTAAATCTAAGTACAACTCAAGGACAACAATTGAAACAACTAAATGAGTTAGATGAAAAGCGCATGGTAGTTGTGCAACGAACATATATCATTCAGTAACAACATGCCAAATGACATGCCAAGTTTGTTAAGAAGAAGTTGAATCTGAGTTGCAGGAAATTTCTCCACAATATTTATTTTTGAATGTCGACATTTCAAGTCTACATCATGACCCATCGTGAGGATAAAGGTCCAGGAGAAGTAGAAGAGAAATGGAGTAATAATAGAGGGTGAAAAATAGAATGGGCCAACAGTCAAAGGATGAAATATTAATGAAGATGAAAGCTAGCTATACGCTAACTTAATTAAATTATACTAATTTTATTAATAATGTAGTATTATAATATTAATTTATTTTAAATTTATTAAATTAAATTTTTTATTACAATGTTTTATAAATACTAATTAAATATCTTAATCAGTTAAAATATATTAATATATTTAAATATCCATTTTAATGTGTTGATATATATAACTATTGATTAAATCTATTTAAAGATTAATATGCCCTTTATTCATTATGTATTGATTGTTTAGGTTCTTGAAAGTTATTTTCTTTAGGTTAATAAATTAATGAAATATTGATTGAATATGTTTTTAAACATTAATTTGATATATATTTTTATTAAAAGTATTTATTAATATTTTAAATATTAATTTGATTATATATCCATTAAAATATATTTATTTAATTTTTAATTTAAATATATTAATATATTTAAATATAAATTTAATGTTGTCTTGATGGGGCGTGATCCAGGCTTAGCTTTAACTGTGCCAACCAACAAAACCCTAGCTGTTGTCCTTTTCAGTAACAACTTGCGTAGTATAGGCTGCAATCTCACTCGAAGTAGTATTGGGGGATGCTAGAACCAGGCTTTTGCATCTAGAGGTCTGTGTGATGGCTTCCTGATACCCTTGCGTCTTAAATCTTCCTTCATGCAGATCTAATCCTTTCGACACATAATTATTACAAATCTATCTAAGCGGATTCTAGATCTTCGTGAAGGTACCTAATTATACTTATAAAGCATAAATATTACAGATCTACCAGTTCCGCACGGTAAATAAGCATTAATTCACATTAAATAGATTACAGAGCGAAGATATATAAACTTTGTAGAAGTAAATAAAAGGACATAGATGCTTTAATTTCAGCTCAAAACAATCTTTATTAGATAGAAACGTTCAGATACAAAATTCTTATCCCTGCGCACTTAGCTCCAGGGCTCCACGCACTCATCTTGCGAACTTAGAAGGTCTTCGCACACTCAGCAGTAGGAGCCTTCCCCTTTTTCCTAAGTACAGGAAACAAACCTTTCATGCCTTAACACTTTCCCTTACAATGATTCTTCTCTAATGGATTGATTCTTAGACTTTCTAGGACTCATCTATTTATAGAATTTTCTTTACAATACCATGGTCGTAGACCATGGGCAGGTCTCAAAACAACTCTATCACCTACCCAACTAAGGGACTAAATCCCCTTTGATTTCTACTAGCTTTGTGCTTCGCTTTCCAAATTTCACAGAGACTTTACATTCATGACAAAAGATAATACAAGATTGACTCAAAACTTAACAAAATTGACCCAGAGACCCTATCACAACAGGCCCCAACACAAATTGTGTGACTTGCCCTCGAGTCACTTAGTTGGAACCTCTATCTTTTTATAGAGGTCAGTGAACTCCATATTCAACACATCTATGTCAGCAGAACCTTGCACTGTGGCCTGCTTCACTTCCTTTACCAAATTTTTTGTAGTTGACCTCTCCATCCCAAAGCACATAGTCTTTTGACTCTACTGGAGTGTCTTCAATGTTTCTTGGACCGACAGAGTAAGCTAACTTGCTTCCTCTATCCATGGCTATATTCTGGCCTTAAAGAAAAACACTTTCCTTTACATCTCATCAATCTGCATTTGAAGTTGTTTTCCTTCAGTTAGGCGAGTGGAGTGTTGGACTAGCGCCAACGTGCATGCAATCACCTTGATTTCCTCAAACTGTCACTATAGCTACCTGATATATGTGCCAAGTTTTTGTAGGTTTGGGTCCTCCTACACATTCGTGCGTAGCTCCGTTTATTTTTCAAAAATTAGTGTGCAACCTGTGATTGTGGCATCCAAAGTGGCCATGCTCTCCCTAATGGCTACTCTGCCAAGCTCTCAGACTTCTGGCAGAGTAGTTGGATGTAATTTCAATTTGAGCTTTGAGATCTTCATTTGGAACTCAAATGTTACCTAGCCTACCTCGTCCTTTGATTCTCTGACTACGACAGCCAACTTTTGAATCTTTGCAGCTAGTTTAGCATCCTTTGGAATGTGAAATTCAAGAAGCATCTTGCATGCTTTTGCAATTGCTACCTCCAAGCTCTTGCTTTATGCGGCTAATTATTCCTTTTCATTAAGCACCTGAGCCCTTTTTGAAAAAATCTACTTAATATTCATCTTGACTTTGTTGATAACTGATAGTGTGTGCTGCTCCCTGATCTTGAGCTCGTCGGATACCCCTTGATGAAGTAGATGGAGGGTTTGAATAGGAAGCACGAATAAGTTGACACCCACATCTTTTATCTATATGAGTTGGGTGTTTTCTTCATCTGCTTCTACGCGCAGTGAACTGTTTGGTAAAGGAATAACTCTGAGGTCCATAGTTTTGTCTATGTCTATCACCAACGTGCTCGCTTGTTGCATGCTCACTTGAATCTCGTTCTCCTGTCCCACACTCGATTGAATTTGACCTATTTGAATCTACATCTCACACAAATCCTTCTGTTGTGATAAGGGTAATATTAGGTGAGGAAACAATGAGGTAGTGTAATAGTCTTTGTGTTGATCATTTGTGATGTTCGTATTAGCCTACCAGATCAGGAATTTTAGCCTCTGATCAAAATCCCACGAGGATTCATTTACCCTTTGTTGTATCTCCTTAAACTCTATGACAGATTGCACCTGAGACTTAGGATTCTTAAACTCATTATTCAATCTTGCTCAGTCTCTGCTAACGTTGCACCCTATCCTACATTGTAAGCACCCTGAGTCTCTGCTAACATCAACAACCTATCCTGTAATGTTGTGACAAGCTCCGCTTTCTTTAGATTATCATCAATGTTCTACTGCGCTCTCCACATAGAATTTGTAACAAACCAAAATTTCTCGAGGTCTTCGCTCCTTACCCCTTTGAAGATCGACATAGTCATTGCATTTTCTATGTTGAAAGGTTGAGGTAGAGGAGGAGGTGAAGATGTAGGTGTATGCAGTGAAGGTGGAGTGGATGGATACCAACTGCAGCATACTTCGTGGTGTATTCAAAATAATTTGTTCGTCGTAGCTTGAAGAGGTTCCCAATAGTGAACTATATTCAAAGCTTGATTCTTCATTCCTTTTGAATGGTTTTTCGCTTCTCGTAGTCCCAAACATCAAGGTAGTGGCATACCCCTTTTCTCACACAAAAAAATCTTAATCCAAGTTTTTAGAGATTTTAAATACTTACTTGGAGGCCCCTTGAAGATCTTTCTCTCTTGTTTGCTATAACTAATGGACATATCAATCGCGAGCTCAATGATGAATCTTCTTATGATACGATCAATCTAGTGATCAACAACTCGCGCGATGTTATTTCCTGAAGCTTCCAAGTGCCTCAGCAACTCTGGACTCCACACAATAAGATCATCAAGTCTCCACATACCTTGATTATCCAATAATATAGACAACCACTCATGCAATTTGCAGGGGAATAAATAGAAAAAGGCTTCAGTTTTGTCTGTGTACAGGTATCTATTCAACCATTTCTCCTTGGATAACCGTGATTTTCAGCTCTCCTGAGATGCAAACACATGTATCTTCTGATCGGGTCACTTCTCAATTTCTTTCTTAGTAGGGAACCACTTATTCAACATCACACATTCCCTAGATATATCCCGTCTTGGCAAAGGAAACATTTGTTTGCTTGATGGGGCCTAACCCAGGGTTAACATTAACCGTGCCAACCAAAAAACCTTAATTGTTGGCCCTTTCGGCAAAAACCTATGTAGCACAGGCTACAGTGCCACTTGAAGCAGTATTAGGGGATTCTGGAACTAGGTTTCTGCATCCAGAGGCCTGTGTGATGGTTTCGTGATACTCTTGTGGCTTAGATATGCCTTGACATAGATCTAATCCTTTCGAGAGATAACTACTGCAAATCTATCTAAAAAGCTTCCAAATCTTCACAAAGGTACCTATTTATACTTATCAAGCATAAATATTACAAATCTACTAGTTTCACGCAATAAATAAGAATTACTTCATATTACACATATTACAGAGTGAAGATACATAAACTTTGCATAAGTAAATAAAAGGTCACAGATGCTTCAATTTGTCTCAAAAAAGTATTAATTGGGTAGAAAAGTTCATATATAGACTTCTTATCCATGTGCACTCAGCTGTAGGGGCTCGTGCACTCAGCCTGAGGACTTACTAGGGTCTCTGTCCACTCAGCAGCAGGAGCCTTCTGCTTTCTCCTAAGTACAGGAAACAAACATTTCTTGCCTCAGCACAACACCCTTACAACAGTTCTTCACTAATTGATTGATTCTTAGACTCCCTATGACTCATCTATTTATAGCATTTTCTTTACAATACCATGGTCCATGGACCATGAGCGCGTCTCAAAACAACTCTATCACCTACTCAACTAAGGGACTAAAGCCTCTTTGAATACTACTAGATTTGTGCTTCTCTTTCCACATTTCACAGAGGATTTACATTCGCTACAAAAGATAATACACGATTGACTCAAAAATTAACAAAACTGACCCTAGGGACCCTATTCTAGTAGGTCCCCAACGCAAATTGGATGACTCGCCCTTGAGTCACTTAGCTGGTGCCTCTATCTTGTTGTGGAGGTCACTGAACTCCATATTCAACACAACTATGTTAGCAGAACCTTGCACTGCGACCTGCTTCACTTCCTCTACCACCTTTTCTATAGTCAGCCCCTCCATTGTGAGGGGCATCATCCTTTGAGTTTGCTAGAGTGTCTTCAATTTTTCCTGGACTGAAAGAGTAATATGACTTTCTTCCTCTATCCATTGTTGTATTCCAGCCTTTAAGACAACCTCTTTCCTTTGCAGCTCCTCAGTTTGCATTTGAAGTTTTTTCCTTCTGTTAGGCGAGCGATGAGTTGGACTAGTGCCAACGTGCATGGAGTCAACCTAAGTTCATCAAGCTATCGTTGCAGCTCCTTGATATCTGTTTCAAGTTTTTGTAGGTTTGGTTCCTCTTGTAGAGTCGTCCATAGCTCCATTTCTTGTTTGAAAATCAGTGTGTAGCCTCTGACTGCGTCATCTAAAGTGGCCATGCTCTCCCTAATGGGTGCTCCGCACTGCTCTGACCAACTACACTTTATTTAGATTATCATCAGTGATCTGTTGCACTTTCCACAAAACATTTACAACAAACCAGAATTGCTTGGGGTCTTTGATCCCTACCCCTTTGAAGATCGACATCTTCATTATGTTTACCATATTGAATGGTTGAGAAGGAGGTGGAGGTGGAGTTGAAGGTGTAGGTGTATGCAGTGGAGGTGGAGTGGATGGATGAGGTATCCTCAGGATACCTTGACTTACCAACTGCAACGCACTTCGTGGTGTACTCAGAATAATTCCTTCATTGTCACTTGAAGAGGATCCCAATAGTGGACTATTTTGATAACTTGATTTTCCATTCCTTCTGAGGGGTTTTCTACTTCGTGTAGTCCCAAACATCAAGATAAAGGCATAACCTGTTTTTCACACAACAACATTTTAATCCAAGTTTTCAGATATTTTAAATACTTATCTCACAGCCCCTTCAAGAGACTACACTCTACTTCGCTATAACTGATGGTCATATCAATCGTGAAATCAGTGACGAATCCTCCTATGATACGATCAATCCAGTGATCAATAGCGTGTGCGATGTTATTTCCTGAAGTTTCCAAGCACCTCACCATCTCTAGAATCCACACAATAGGGCCATCAAGTCTCCATGTACCTTGAATGCCTACTATTCTAGACAACCACTCATGCAATTTATCCATAATAATTAATCTTTGAAAACTAGTGGTCCATAATAAATAATAATCGGTTATTTTGAAAACTAATTGGCCATAATGGGTTCTAAAAGTTTTTATGGAATTCAAGAAAAGATAAATAAAATTATTTTATATTTGACCGGTAATATCGTGTCAAGAGTTAATAGAGTTGATGTAAGTGTTATGACTCTAGGATATGATCCAATTAGCACACTCTTTTTGGTAATGATAATTATACGATGGTATTTTGTCCAACAATTATTTGGGATATTATGTTGACATAATTTTTTTGTGTATTTTTTTCTCGATTAGAATAATAATTTTGAATTAAGAAAAAATTATTTATTATAATATCAGATTGAAGTATAAGAGAATGAATTTTATAGGGAATTTTTTTTCAGTGATTCTAAAAATCATTTTTTCTTAATAAGAAAAGAAGAGGGGGAGATTTAATACCAATACAACACCGGAGAAGTTCTTGTTTTTCTCTGAGAACTAGTAATGTGATTGCCAAAATTTTCACTTAAGGCTTTGAAAATGCCATCACCGTAGCAAAGAAAGGGAAGATGCAACAATCCAATCCAAACAGGAGCAGAAGAAATTTCCATGGTGGGTTTAAAATCCAAAGTCTAGTGGGTGATAAACATTCCTTTGGATCCCATGAAATAAGACCCAAATCTATAGATCATATCCTTGTCCTCTTTACTTTGGAAAAGAAAAGAAAAATAACCATTTCCATAGTATTAAATACCGATGGGCTTATAACTTGCCCAAATTTTAGAGGTCCATTATGAAATAGAGTTATAACTGAGCTAAATACTAGTGAACTTACCAATAACCTTATTTCCTTAAGGGTATTAATGCTCTTCTTTGTAGAGAAACAAACCCCAAATCACGAAAATTAATTGTATCCATCCTTCTTACACATATACCATGGGCTAGAGAGCCATAAACATCCACACTAGGGTTAGAAAGACCATTTATTTTACAAGCAATGAATTCAATAGAATTGGTTGAGATAATAGAGAAGCCAATTTAATAGTAAGTCGTGGTAGCAAAAACCCCAAATTAAACTACATTAACTCTCGACCTACCATAAATATTGAAAACCTCTGCATGCAATCATTGCAAATGACCATGTAATATGCGATGCCCGAAATCAAAACACCAAATTTACCACAATCTCATACAACCCACTACGCAAATTTGCAGCGAGCGAGAAGGAGCAATGATAGTTAAGAAACCCTAATTTCTTACTTCCATTTCCTTACCATTTAGGATAGAAAGAACCCTCCATTTCTCACTATGGAGAAACTTCAATAACTGCAATACAATACTTTATATGTTGTTTTGGTTTTTCATTATGTTAAATTTTTTAAAATAATTTTGTTTTTTATATATATATATATAATATAATATATAATAGATAAGTAGAATTACAAGAGAATATATTTATCCCAAATCCTTATTTAAAACATTTTTATTATTATCAAAATTCAATTTTTTATAAAATAGAGTAATCTTTGTTGGTTAATTAGTTTTTTTCCATTAGATTAGAAATTAGGCATACAAAACATATCAAGAGACAACCATATTGTCATGGCTTGCCATAAGGAAAGCCAAACCAAGGATAGTAGAGGTACTGTAATGTTCTTTAGTCTATCAAAATGAACCAAACCAAACCTCTTGTTTGAGTAATGCTATGTTGAGACAAATGTATGAAAAATTATGAAAAAATTACATACAATTAGTTGGGTAGTGCTAACAAACCACAATTTGAAGTATATAAGAAAAAAAATCATCAAACATAAACATGAAAAAAGCAGGAGATCAATGCATGTAACACTCATCTGAGGAAGTTTCCAAGGGAGGATACCGCATGCTTGGGACTGCTGGTGAATGTCATCCACATTAATGATGACTCTTAATATGGGCCAACTGAGCATTTAGGCTAACCACAGAAGAATGTTGGTGTTTTTGAATCTGTTGGATGTCATTTAGGCAAGATATTATTGCATTTAAATTCTCCTAGTTTTCTTTGATGATGAATCCCAATCATTTTCTAATGAAGGGTGATGGAATGAAAATAATGGTTCCTAAGATCTCTACTTTTGCTAGGTTTTGGGACCCATTAAGAGAATTTTGGTTAAATTTATGAATCAGAATGGGATTTCTAGTTAGTTGTTGCCCATGCTTTAAGTTCGTAGATTTCTTCTGGGACTTCAGGAGGAGTGACATAATGATATATTTCATCTGCTTACTGAGCTTAGGTCTGATCTCTAGGTCTGCATGAGGAGCCTCAACCACTAAAAGTGTACCACATGTGCATTCTATGCCTTTACATGACGCTAAGAGAATACTAGAACTCAACACTATGAACTTTAGGAGATGGAATGCGAGACAAGAGAATGTGATCTAGAGGGAGGCTGATGTAGAGTAGGATGAGAGAAACATTTTATGTGTAACTAATAGAAACAATGAAATCTAGAAGATAGGTAACAATAAAAGTGAGACCATGGTAGGTAATATGAGGGCATATTGAGTTTGGGTGTGAGCCAGAAGGACTCGAACTAGGGGAGTAGCATTAGGTTTCTCATCCTCAACAAAAACACTCAAAATCCTAGACCAGAATCCAATTGAGATAATTGTAAAGACAATTCCAGCTAGAGATGGTGGAAAACATAGAACTTACCAACATACTCAAGGCATGTGTTTATATTAATTTCTCCTACAATGGTAAGATACTCTACATCGACAAGCTTGTTGAGGGCTTACCATAGAAATTAGGGTTTCCAATCAATAAATCTCATCCACATGCATATGCAAAGAAAGAAACAATAAGAAGGAGGATTATAATGCACCTTCTATTTTAATGGTGGACGTCCAATGTAACTAGATAGAGGGGTTCTTGGAGATTCTTGATTATGAGCTACCTACTTTAATTCCCTACACAAAAACAATAATTCACTAGATCTATCTTCTTGCAACATCCATTAGCATTAGCACGGAAAACCAACAACAAATACATTAACAATTAACAATTAACAAGAAACAATTTGTTGCAAGAAAAAATCAATTGTTTATATTATACCATGAAGTTAAATTTGTCACTTCTTTGTAGTCCTTGGTCTATGTTCTCCCTCCCACCAAATCTCACTTTCAAGGCACACAATATCTCTGTCTTATTACAAGCAAGCCCGAAAGATTGTATTTCGACAACACTTCATTACAATAAACTTTCCTCTCTTTCATTCCATGGATGAAATTCCTCTTATATATAGCTTGGAGGAGTGATCACATTGAACCTCAACACTTTTTTTACCATGCTTGATATGTTCCTTTCATCCTTATCTTCAAAATATGATCAACTTTGACCCTATTTGCACTTATCTTTAGTTCCCGTTTATAGTGTAACTAGAGAGTTGTTGAGCCCTTTAGTTCACCCTATCAATTCATCTAGATCATTTTTAAGCCTAAGAATGCTATCAATTACTAGCTTTTGGGGGGGTATTGAAGGTACAAAACATGGGATTCTATGAAGCTTCCATGGACCATTTTCTGCATCTCAACTTTCAAGATGTTGTTCTTCCCTAATGAACCCAAGGCGCTGACATTTTGAACTAGAACAAATTTCCCGTATTTTATGAGGTTAGAAGAGAAACTGATGGACAAAATGCATTATAATAAAACTAGTGAGCTAGACAGAGGAAAGGGGCCAATGACATAGGACCCGTTGAACCATGATTGTCATTGATGTCAACCCAAGCAACAATCATAATAAGCCCCAATTTTGATGACAGAAATGGAAAGGAAGATCGGGGTCTTTGGGGAGAGTATCATTGCGATTTGATTCTCCTTGTCATGTTGATTTTGATGATAGGTGGTGCATCTAGTAATTCCTCATATTTGAGGAGTTACACCTATTTAAATATTGGAGCGCCAATTTTGGTTAAGAAGCCCCAAAGGATATGCTACAAGCAATGTATTTTTATTCGAGAAAATTAAAAATAAAATGGGTCTAGTCAAAGGAATATTTTATTAATGGGCATAGTAACCAAAACTAAATTGAAGTTGCCATAAATTATTTTGGCGTTTTGGCTCCAAAAGTAAAATCTTGTTCAAAATTCTCTGAGATATCCCAAAAATCTTCTGTAGTCTTGCACATCTGAAGTTGGTTGAAGATATGAAGGGTTTTGCGATTAATTTTTTTTTTAATCTTTTAGGCTATGGTTTTAACTAGGATTTGGAGCATTCTTAGAGGCTATTTTCTCCCCTTATTAACTTAATTTGAAGCATGTTCGTGTGATTTTTTTGGGTGATTTTATTAGGCTATTCAACCCGTGCTCAACCTTCTTTCTGAACTAGTTTGAGGTAAATTTTGAAACCTTTATGTGACCATTTATGAATTTATTGAGCGGTTTCCTCTGGCTATTCGACCCTATGTTGACTAATAAAATAAGCCTTGTGTTGGCAGTTTTATGGCCATTATCCGAAGGCATCGAATCCCCTATACAAGGGCCAACTTGTGGCATAAATTTCATCTTGAGGCACAAATCTATGGGAATAATATCTTTTATAGTCCTGCAGAAATTTGGATTAGACCCATGGCATTTTAGCCCTCCAAAAGGACTCACATATGTGCATTGAATCAAAACTTCTTGATCAAGTATGCAACAAGTACTATGGCAACGTCAAAGAAAATATTGGCGCAATATTATTTGAGTTTTTGACCCTCAATGTTATGGAAATTTCGAGCCAAATTTGTGGAATAATCCATTTGTAAGTCCCTGAAAATCATGCAAATCCTTTGAATCCAATTACTCCTCTGAATGAGCACAGGAGTTTGAACTATATAGTGGCATAGATATTTGGCCCTTGATTTGCCTTATGGAACATCAATTTGGTTCTTTCAATCAACACAATAATACATATTTTGGCCCACCTTGAAACAATTATGAAGCCACATCGCGTCATTGTTTGAAGCAAGGCCCATTGTCCTATCAATATTTTTCTAAAGCATCTTTTTTATCATTCTATTTGTGATTTTCCTTGTTCTGATGAAAAATTTGATAGCATCTAATACTTGAATTATTCCTTCCCAAGGCTCCATTTGGTGGCACAAATTCCATTGAGTATTAAGGCTTCTCCAGAACATGTTTTGAAGACTATATCATTTGACCTGAAACTATATCTGATCCATGGAATTCAGTGGAATTTCTTTGACATATCATTGAAGAACCAAGGATTGAAGTATTGTCTAGGATTTTTAGAAATTGTAATTTTGAAGCAACACTTAGGGTCTACTATTTTAAGGTATAATTCCTCTCCTCTTCAAGTTCGTCTTGCTACATTTGCAAGGAAATATAAAGTTGTGAAGTAGTAAGGAGATTAGATTAGTGTCGCAGATAGACATCCTTAGATATATTCTTGGCATCATCAGATTTAAAGGCATCTTCCATAAACAAATATCTACAGGTATAATAGTGGCACAACCTGCATCAATACTTTTCTTTGAGTTATGAAATTGGCTGTTTGATTAAATGCATTTTGCAATTAGAGAAGTTGTATTGAAGTGAACACTATCATTGTTACGTCATTTAGAAGAATCTTTGAAGTCTTGAAGAAGTATAATTTTCATTTTTTTATCTGAAGAACATGTTAGCATAAAAAGTTTCATTCAATATCCTTTGTAAGTAGGCCATTGTTCCTGGTACATGTTGTGGCCACAATACCCTGATAAATTTTCAAACTTAATATGGGGACTCTCCATGTAAATTTTTGCCAAATCACTTCTTTTATGTTTTAATTTTGTTAATTTTGTGATATTTTCACTTTTCTTGAATTTTTGTTTTGACTACTTTATTGCGTGCGATTCGTCACCATTTTTTTAACGGTTCAAGTTTAATCTTATTCTGATTTACGGTTTAAGAAAATATTATCAGTTTAAAGCTTGATCAAATTTCACCGTTTGAACTTTAAATATGTAAAAATGTATTTATTTTTATTTTATAAATTATATTGATTTAAAATATATAAATATAATTATGTAATTTATTTATTAAATTATTTTAATTAATGTGTAAAATATTATTTTAATTATTTTTATCAATTAATTTAATATTTATTTCTTGTATATATATTAAAACCACAAAGTAAAAATTTTTATATTAAAAAATATTGTAAGCATAAAAAACTATATATTATATAAAATATAGAATTAAAGAAATAACTATGACATCATTCTAGTGCCTGTTCCATGGAGATTCAAGTAATTAGTGAGAGCCGAAAGGAATTAGTGAGAGAGGCTTAAGAGGAGTTTTGAATTATTATAGTAAGGAATTTATGGTTAAAATTTTGGTCGTTGGAAGCGCCAACTCTCCACTACGTGGTGGTCCCTCTTCGAAATATTCGATATTCCTTAGGGAGGCTTAAGAGGAGCTTTGAATTATTATAGTACGAACTTTATGGTAGGAGGGACTCACTCTTCACTGCGTGGTCCCTCCAAACACCACCTCCCCTCCATTCCTCACTTTGATACCTTTGTATGTACACTTTCAAACCTTAAAAGGTCTCTTTGAATATTAATAAGTTATTTTATGTTCAGTTAATTCTTATTGTATTTTATTTTATTTAATCTAATCCATATTTGTTTTATATGTTACATTATAAGGTTCATTAAAATTAATAAAAATTATTTAAATATAATTTTCAATAAAACGCTTAACACTGTTAATTTCTAACCAAGTATTAGTTTTAGAATCTAAATTTTGTAGGTTAATACTTTGTGTTTTACCAAATCAAATGAGGTTCAAGATGGTTGGTTAGAAATTTATTTTTTTGGAGAATAATATGAGAATATGCCGAAAAAATAGCAGAAAAGTTGGAGCTACGAATTTGCAAGAAAACGAAACAATTTTTTAAGTTTGATATAGGAATTGCATTTGTCCAAAATATTTTTTGGTGGAAAACTCATTTGAGATTGTTGATTTTTCTAGAGAAATCTCCACACAGAGAAACAAGAAGCATAAATCCCTTTTTATTTTATTTATTAATTTCAATTTTAAATTGGGAATTTGTTGTGACAATTTTTCATTTACAATTTGGTGTTAGAATTTAAATGGTTTTTAATCATTTTTTTAATGGATTTTTTTACAGAGAAGGTGGAAAAGGATCAAACACAAGGAATTTAGAGCAATATAATGGGTGCGACAATGAAGGAAAATGAATTTTAGTAGCCCAAAAATCAGAAAAAAATATCTCTTTCAACAACTCTGCTTTTTGGGAGACTCTTATCACTACCGTGAGGAGGATTTTTGTTGTAGCTAGAGGGAATACTTAAATATGAGTTTTAGGGGTTTTCTTTTCAAGATCCAATCTCTGTCTTTGGAGCAGATCTTGCACTATTGTAACTATTCTCTTCAGTGGAAGAGTTAAAAGTTTTGAAAATATTGTTGAGAATATTTATTATAAAACAAAGAAAAGGTTTCAGGTTTTATTTGTATTACAATACTTTTATCTGTTAATGCAAATTTTATTCTTTTAAGGGAAGATATGTGCTAAGTATTCCATATTTTTTACTTCTATTAGAGATGAGAATGGTTGTTTATTAGATCAACTATCCGATATTGTAGTTAAATTGATTTGTTACTATTTTCCCAATTTTCTATTCAATCAAATTAATAAGTAACTATTTACTCAAAAAATTTCCATTTAAAATATAATTAATTATCATTGAATGGTGTGAACTATTTCCATTATCAAATGATTTATATTTTGTTATTTTGACCTCTAAAATAGAGCATGTATTGCACTTATAATATCAACTATTAGAACTATTTCAACAACCTAATAATTATCATTAAAAAACATGTTAAATCCTCATTATTTTTAATCACTTTTCTCTTGATTTGGGTGAGATCTATATCATTTCATAATTGAGAGAGGATAATTATATTTCTTTTTTGCTACTTGCATCATGTAGAAAATCATGTAGATCCACAAGCTAATGCAATTTGCTAAATCAAGATACAAGAATCTATGTCTACTCTTTACAGCAAAAGCCCATAAACATCGAGTAAACAATAATCAATAGAGGAAGAGAATCAAAGACACAACATAATAAATATCATGGGAAAGCCACAACTCAAAACCCCATTATTTGTATTGTATTAATCCAGAAAATCAAGATGAAATTACAATGCTTATTCTCTCTATCATAATCCCAACACTCAACAAATTCAAGCTCCAAATCATAAGAAAGATTAAGGTCAAAGCTTAGCCAATTCACAATCTCTCCAATTCTCTATTCCAATGTGTAATTCCTATGGAGAATAGCTTGTATTTAAAGTGAAATAAAGCCTCTAAAAATAATGCAATCCCTCAAGGATCAGTTCCTAATTGCATACACTATTAATGCAACTCAGAAAATATAAAACAAATAGTACACTGTCCCTACACTCTAGTCTCAACTGGGTCTTTCTCAGAATCAACATGCATGAGTTTTTGATGGTGGAATCTTCAGTTAAATAGAGTAGCACTAATTAGGTCACTAGTGTCCCAACTGACTGTTTACTCACTATTAGTTCCTGAAACTGGTTGGAACTAATTTAATTGGACTTAACTCAATACAATGACTTAACTAATTACAACTCATTCATAACTCATCTTCAAATCCTATAAGTCAGGGAGAACATATACCCCCACATGTTCATCTGCACCTTAGTGATTGGCCTAGGACAATGACAGTGAAATGTAGGCCTCATCTTTGGAAACCACTCAAAAAATAAACAAAAAATCTCAGAATCAAAAGGGAAGGTCTCCCTTGCATGTCTGAAAACATAAAATATTTCTAAAGCCATGCAAAAATTCCTAAAAACAAATGGCAGACCATCTGAAGCAACGTGGCATATGAATCAAAGAATCAACATAATACAAAAGAGGGAACTAATGTGCTACTGATCACTACTAGAGTGTGCAATGGTCATGACTAATAACAAGAGGCATCTAACCTCCTCTACAAGAAATAAGAAATATTTAGTTGTACACCATGGACCTGAAAATATGATAAACATACCACATGAGCCTCGATATATCTCTGAGTGTAGTTTTCTTTCAGAGTTCTCGCACCCATAATTGTTTGAATCGATGTTTCGAGCCATCCACCATGGCTTATCATCATGATAGATCAGTGATTGTGTAAGACAAATCTCATTGGTCTGAATAAATAAGATTAAGAGATGCAAAGGGAATGGAATCCGGCCTTATCATAATTGTTTTGTAATATTTGGATTTAATTTAATTATATAATAATAATAAAAATAAAATGATTTAAATTGAAATATTTAATTATATAATAAGATTTTTGATTATTTCCAATTTATTGAGAAATAATCTATATTAATGTTAATATTAGTAATGTAAACTAATTTAATTATTTGTTTAGTATTAGTAATCTAAGATTCTTTGTTTTTTTTTAGTTAAAATGTAAATTAATATTTTTAATATTTAATTATATAATAGATTTTTAATTATTTCCAATCTATTGAAAATAAAAAAAAAAATAAAAATAAAGTTGATGTGGATTGGAATATTTAATTATGTAATAAAATTTTAATTTATTTCCAAATTTATTTATTCCAATAAATTGGAAATAATTAAAAATCTTATTACATAATTAAATATTTCAATCTGAATCACTTTATATTTATTATTATTTTTATTCTCAATACGTTGGAAATAATTAAAAAATCTTATTATACTAATTTGAATATTAAACTAAAAACAAGAATCTTAGATTACTAATACTAAACAAATAATTAAATTAGTTTACATTACTAATTATCAAATATTAATATTGATTATTTCTCAAAAAATTGGAAATAATAAAAATCCTATATATAATTAAATATTTCAATTTAAAATCATTTTATTAATTTATTATTATATTAATTAAATTAAATCCAAATATTACAAAACAATTATGATAAGGTCGGCTTCCATTCCCTTTGCATCTCTTAACCCTATTTATTTAGACCAATGAGATTTGTCTTACATAATTACTGATGTATCTTGATGATGAGCCACGGTGGATGGCTCGAAACGTCGATTCAAACAATTATGGATGCGAGAACTCCGGAAGAAAACTATACACAAAGCACTAATCCCAGAAAGCCTCAAAACAATAATATCTCCTGAGTGTATGCAAGATGACTCTCGACTAAAACACCACAGGGGACATCAAGGAACTGTGGAAAATCCTCTCCTCTCTTGGATAGGCCTGTGATATATTATATGTACTCCTCAGTGGGCCTATACCACACTATAGTACTGACACATAAACCCTTCTCATGATCACTCCATTGTTGGACTTGATGCGCTAATAAAAATGAGTACACCTTTAGGGATGTAGCCTCCTCATAGGACTTGAGGAGGCCTACATTCTTCAAGAGCGCTTAGGTCATTGTAGTAATAGTGTGAGGGTATACATACCTCTCCCTCTCTTTGGCCTACGATGTTTGGACCATATTGTATGGGTAAACGTACTACTCTTCCTCTTGTTGTTGATCCCTTTGTTGATGTCTCTGTTACGTGATTGACATATAAAATGCATCAGCCTCTTACATAAAATACAATTTTTTTTTTTATTAAATAAAGTATGTATTTATAAATATGGAAACATAACTTTCAATTGAAAAAAAATAAAGTTACTAATATGCACAAAACATAGTCATACACCGGCTCTTGTGCACTTTCAACTATAACTGCACTGCTATCGGTGTGCACATAAGTATGATGCACTATTATTGGTTCACATATTGAACTTTTTATAACAGTGCGACACACTTATGCATTTGTGTGGACGTATAAAATTTTCGCATCAGTACAAAACATTCAAATTATTGTGTTCACCAAGCTATGGCTATATCTTTAAATATTAAGTTTGTGGTGCGTTTGGTAAATATAAATGCACCGAGTGTGACACACCGACGTACAATATGTCACATCAATCCCAATGATTTTTAGTTTACAAAACACATTGCAACATGTTGGTGCATTATGTTCACATAGCGAATTGCGGTGCACCATGTAAATCTACAAGGTGCACTACTGTCGGTGTGATCCGAAGGTGTCAAATGCATGGTGAGGTGATTTTTTTTTTAAGTGGCAAAATTATCCTAATTTACAATTCTAATCTGCTAAAAAATTAAATTACAAATAAACATAGACATTACTTAAACATTTTGTTGTCATGGAGGCATTGTGGACACGTAATGGAGGAATTTTATTTTTAGGATGGTTTGAAAATAATCAAAACTCAAACATTGAGCATGGTATAGAAGGATGGTCAGCAAGAGAAGCATTGAAGTTAGGGTGCTTGCATGTGGCAAGAGTGGAACCGATGTTCCAAAGCTCTCTCGCACTATAGAATCTAACAATGAAAATTACAGCCGAGAGGTTTTTTTAGTTATTTAACCTTCCTCTAGTGCATTTCTCCAAAGGCATCAATGCGAGATATATCCAAAAGTATTGCATATTTTTTTTTTAAGTATTGCGTTTCTTTTCTTGAGATGCCCTAGGACATTTCTCTACAGGTACTACGCTGGTGTTGTTTTTTTACTATAAAACTGTTATTTTTTTATTTAAAGACTACCTAATGGTGCTCTTTAGAAGATGTCTCAAGGAGTTTTGTTAAGATTATCGCATTGGGGCTTCGCTAGAAAATAACACCTCATTTCTCTTAAATTTAAAAATATAGCGGTGATCATTACTGGAATGCACCAAGATATTTTACTATGTGAATGGCACTAGTGCTATTGGTTGTTCAAGAACCAGTGGCTTATGCTATTTAGCGCATCGTGTTTTTTATTTTATAAAAATATTTTTTTCTCCGGTTCACCTTGTTAGTTGTAGCACTGGTGCTTGTATGGATAGCAAAGCACCAATGCATTTGTAAATTTTAGATGCACTATTAAAAAAACTTCCACTAAAACATCTGTCCACCCATCTCTGCTGGTGACCTCCGTTACAAATAGATTTTTGGGCTATTTTTATAGGGGCCTCCATAAAAAACTCCACTAGAAGGTCTTTTCCTTGTAGTGATATTTTTTGTTTGGAGACATTTTTTCTCGGTATGGAGTGCCCAAAAAATTAGTAATAGATGGAGGAGTACAATTTAGCTCTGGCAAAGAGATTGGGTGAAGAGACTTTCAGAAGAATTGTGGGCCTATAGGACAAATTGGAGAGATACCACAGGATTTTCCCCTTATGAATTGGTTTTTGGTAAGAATCCCTTCTTCCCCATTGAATTTGAAATTAAAAAACTAAGGACTTCGTTGGAAGTGGATTTAAATCTAAGTACAACTCAAGGACAACAATTGAAACAACTAAATGAGTTAGATGAAAAGCGCATGGTAGTTGTGCAACGAACATATATCATTCAGTAACAACATGCCAAATGACATGCCAAGTTGTTAAGAAGAAGTTGAATCTGAGTTGCAGGAAATTTCTCCACAATATTTATTTTTGAATGTCGACGTTTCAAGTCTACATCGTCACCCATTGTCAGGATAAAGGTCCAGGAGAAGTAGAAGAGAAATGGAGTAATAATAGAGGGCGAAAAATAGAATGGGCCAACAGTCAAAGGATGAAATATTAATGAAGATGAAAGCTAGCTATACGCTAACTTAATTAAATTATACTAATTTTATTAATAATGTAGTATTATAATATTAATTTATTTTAAATTTATTAAATTAAATTTTTTATTACAATGTTTTATAAATACTAATTAAATATCTTAATCAGTTAAATATATTAATATATTTAAATATCCATTTTAATGTGTTGATATATCTAACTATTGATTAAATTTATTTAGATTAATATGCCCTTTATTCATTATGTATTGATTGTTTAGGTTATTGAAAGTATTTTTCTTTAGGTTAATAAATTAATGAAAGTATTGATTGATATGTTTTAAATTATTAATTTGATATATTTTTTATAAAAGTAATTATTAATATGTTTAAATATTAATTTGATTATATATCCATTAAATATATTTATTTAATTTTTAATTTAAATATATTAATATATTTAAATATAAATTTAATGTTGTCTTGATGGGGCGTGATCCAGGCTTAGCTTTAACTGTGCCAACCAACAAAACCCTAGCTGTTGTCCTTTTCAGTAACAACCTGCATAGCACAGGCTGCAATCTCACTCGAAGTAGTATTGGGGGATGCTAGAACCAGGTTTTTGCATCTAGAGGTTTGTGTGATGGCTTCCTGATACCCTTGCGACTTAAATCTTCCTTCATGCAGATCTAATCCTTTCGACAGATAATTATTACAAATCTATCTAAGTGGATTCTAGATCTTCGTGAAGGTACCTAATTATACTTATAAAGCATAAATATTACAGATCTACCAGTTCCGCACAGTAAATAAGCATTAATTCACATTAAATAGATTACAGAGCGAAGATATATAAACTTTGCAGAAATAAATAAAAGGACATAGATGCTTTAATTTCAGCTCAAAAACAATCTTTATTAGATAGAAACATTCAGATACAAAATTCTTATCCTTGCGCACTTAGCTGCAGGGGTCCACGCACTCAGCTTGCGAACTTACAAGGTCTTCGCACACTCAGCAGTAGGAGCCTTCCCCTTTTGCCTAAGTACAGGAAACAAACCTTTCATGCCTTAACACTTTCCCTTACAATGATTCTTCTCTAATGGATTGATTCTTAGACTTGCTAGGACTCATCTATTTATAGAATTTTCTTTACAATACCATGGTCGTACACCATGGGCAGGTCTCAAAACAACTCTATCACCTACCCAACTAAGGGACTAAATCCCCTTTAACTTCTACTAGCTTTATGCTTTGCTTTCCAAATTTCATGGAGACTTTACATTCATGACAAAAGATAATATAAGATTGACTCAAAACTTAACAAAATTGACCCAGAGACCCTATCCCAACAGGCCCCAACACAAATTGTGTGACTTGCCCTCGAGTCACTTAGTTGGAGCCTCTATCTTTTTATAGAGGGTAGTGAACTCCATATTCAACACATCTATGTCAGCAGAACCTTGCACTGTGGCCTGCTTCACTTCCTTTACCAAATTTTTTGTAGTTGACCTCTCCATCCCAAAGCACATAGTCTTTTGACTCTACTGGAGTGTCTTAAATGTTTCTTGGACCGACAGAGTAAGCTAACTTTCTTCCTCTATCCATGGCTATATTCTGGCCTTTAAGAAAAACTCTTTCCTTTACATCTCGTCAATTTTCATTCGAAGTTGTTTTCCTTCAGTTAGGTGAGTGGAGTGTTGGACTAGCGCCAACGTGCATGCAATCACCTTGATTTCCTCAAACTGTCACTATAGCTACCTGATATATGTGCCAAGTTTTTGTAGGTTTGGGTCCTCCTACACAGTCGTGTGTAGCTCCATTTATTTTTCAAAAATTAGTGTGCAACCTGTGATTGTGGCATCTAAAGTGGCCATGCTCTCCCTAATGGCTACTCTGCCAAGCTCTCAGACTTCTGGCAGAGTAGTTGGATGTAATTTCAATTTGAGCTTTGAGATCTTCATTTGGAACTCAAATGTTACCTAGCCTACCTCATCCTTTGATTCTCTGACTACGACAACCAACTTTTGAATCTTTGCAGCTGGTTTAGAATCCTCTGGAATGTGAAATTCCAGAAGTATCTTGCATGCTTTTGCAATTGCTACCTCCAAGCTCTTTCTTTGTGCAGCTAGTTATTCCTTTTCATTAAGCACCCGAGCCCTTTTTGAAAAAATCTACTTAATATTCATCTTGACTTTGTTGATAACTGATAGTGTGTGCTCCTCCCTGATCCTGAGCTCATTGGATACCCCTTGATGAAGTAGATGGAGGGTTTGAATAGGAAGCACGAATAAGTTGACACCAACATCTTTTATCTATATGAGTTGGGCGTTTTCTTCATCTGCTTCTACGCGCAGTGAACTGTTTGGTAAAGGAATAACTCTAAGGTCCATAGTTTTGTCTATGTCTATCACCAACGTGCTCGCTTGTTGCATGCTCACTTGAATCTCGTTCTCCTATCCCACACTCGATTGAATTTGACCTATTTGAATCTACATCTCACACAGATCCTTCTGTTGTGATAAGGGTAATATTAGGTGAGGAAACAACGTGGTAGTGTAACAATCTTTGTGTTGATCATCTGTGATGTTCATATTAGCCTACCAGATCAGGAATTTTAGTCTCTTATCAAAATCCCACGAGGATTCATTTACCCTTTGTTGTATCTCCTTAAACTCTATGACAGATTGCACCTGAGACTTAGGATTCTTAAACTCATTATTCAATCTTGCTCAGTCTCTGCTAACGTTGCGCCCTATCCTAGATTGTTAGCACCCTGAGTCTCTGCTAACATCAACACCCTATCCTGTAATGCTGTGACAAGTTGCGCTTTCTTTAGATTATCATCAGTGTTGTACTGCGCTCTCCACATAGAATTTGCAACAAACAAAAATTTCTCGAGGTCTTCGCTCCTTACCCCTTTGAAGATCTGCATCTTCAATGCATTTTCTATGTTGAATGGTTGAGGTAGAGGTGGAGGTGAAGATGTAGGTGTATGCAGCGAAGGTGGAGTGGATGGATACCAACTGCAGCACACTTCGTGGTGTATTCAAAATAATTTGTTCGTAGTAGCTTGAAGAGGATCCAAATTGTGAACTATATTCAAAGCTTGATTCTTCATTCCTTTTGAAGGGTTTTTCGCTTCTCGTAGTCCCAAACATCAAGGTAGTGGCATACCCCATTTTTCACACAAAAAAATCTTAATCCAAGTTTTTAGAGATTTTAAATACTTACTTGGAGGCCCCTTGAAGATCTTTCTCTCTTCTTTGCTATAACTAATGGACATATCAATTGCGAGCTCAATGATGAATCCTCTTATGATACGATCAATCTAGTGATCAACAACTCGTGCGATGTTATTTCTTGAAGCTTCCAAGTGCCTCAGTAGCTCTGGACTCCACATAATAAGGTCATCAAGTCTCCACATACCTTGATTATCCGCTAATATAGACAACCACTCATGCAATTTGCAGGGGAATAAATAGAAAAAGGCTTCGGTTTTGTCTGTGTACAGGTACCTATTCAACCATTTCTTCTTGGATAGCCGCAATTTTCAGCTCTCCTGAGATGAAAACACGTGTATCTTCTGATCGGGTCACTTCTTAATTTCTTCCTTAGTAGGGAACCACTTATTCAACATCACACATTCCCTAGATATATCCCGTCTTGGCAAAGGAAACATTTGTTTGCTTGATGGGGCCTAACCCAGGTTTAACATTAGTTGTGCCAACCAAAAAACCCTAACTGTTGGCGCTTTCGGCAAAAACCTGTGTAGCACAGGCTACAGTGTCACTTGAAGCAGTATTAGGGGATTCTGGAACTAGGTTTCTGCATCCAGAGGCCTGTGTGATGGTTTCGTGATACTCTTGTGGCTTAGATATGCCTTGACATAGATCTAATCCTTTCGAGAGATAACTACTGCAAATCTATCTAAAAAGCTTCCAAATCTTCACAAAGGTAACTATTTGTACTTATCAAGCATAAATATTACAGATCTACTAGTTTCATGCAATAAATAAGCATTAATTCATATTACACATATTACAGAGTGAAGATACATAAACTTTGCAGAAGTAAATAAAATGTCACAGATGCTTCAATTTTGTCTCAAAAAAAGTATTAATTGGGTAGAAAAGTTCATATATAGACTTCTTATCCATGTGCACTCAGCTGTAGGGGCCTGCGCACTCAGCCTGAGGACTTACTAGGGTCTTTGTCCACTCACCAGCAAGAACCTTCCCCTTTCTCCTAAGTACAGGAAACAAACATTTCTTGCCTCAACAGAACACCCTTACAACAATTCTTCACTAATTGATTGATTCTTAGACTCCCTATGACTCATCTATTTATAGCATTTTCTTTACAATACCATGGTCCATGGACCATGAGCGCGTCTCAAAACAACTCTATCACCTACTCAACTAATGGACTAAAGCCTCTTTGAATACTACTAGATTTGCGCTCCGCTTTCCACATTTCACAGAGGATTTACATTCGCTAGAAAAGATAATACATGATTGACTCAAAAATTAACAAAATTGACCCTAGGGACCCTATCCTAGTAGGTCCCCAACACAAATTGGGTGACTCGCCCTTGAGTCACTTAGCTGGTGCCTGTAACTTTTTGTGGAGGTCACTGAACTCCATATTCAACACAACTATGTTAGCAGAACCTTGCACTGCGACCTGCTTCACTTCCTCTGCCACCTTTTCTGTAGTCAACCCCTCCATTGCCAGGGGCATCATCCTTTGAGTTTGCTAGAGTGTCTTCAATTTTTCTTGGACTGAAAGAGTAATATGACTTTCTTCCTCTATCCATTGTTGTATTCCAGCCTTTAAGACAACCTCTTTCCTTTGCAGCTCCTCAGTCTGCATTTGAAGTTTTTTCCTTCTGTTAGGCAAGCGAAGAGTTGGAATAGCGCCAACGTGCATGCAGTCAACCTAAGTTCATCAAGCTATCGTTGCTGCTCCGTGATATCTATTTCAAGTTTTTGTAGGTTTGGTTCCTCTTGTAGAGTGGTCCATAGCTCCATTTCTTGTTTGAAAATCAGTGTGTAGCCTCTGATTGCGACATCTAAAGTGGCCACGCTCTCCCTAATGGGTGCTTCGTACTACTCTGACCAACTGCACTTTATTTAGATTATCATCAGTGATCTGCTGCGCTTTCCACACAACATTTACAGCAAACCAACTCTCCACTACGTGGTCCCTCTTCGACTTTCTCTCTTCTATTCCTAAGGCAGGCTTAAGAGGAGCTTTGAATTATTATAGTACGAACTTTATGGTTAAAACTTTGTGGTAGGAGGGGCTCACTCTTCACTGCGTGGTCCCTCCACCTTCTCCCCTCCATTCATCACTTTGATACCTTTGTATGTACACTTTCAAACCTTAAAAGGTCTCTTTGAATATTAATAATTTATTTTATGTTTTAGTTAATTCTTATTATATTTTATTTTATTTAATCTATTCCATATTTGCTTTATATTGTTACATTATAAGTTCATTAAAATTAATAAAAATTATTTAAATATAATTTTCAATAAAACGCTTAACACTGTTAATTTCTAACAAAGTATTAGTTTTAAAATCTAAATTTTGTAGGTTAATAGTTTGTGTTTTACCAAATCAAATGAGGTTCAAGATGGTTGGTTAGAAATCTAATTTTTTGGAGAATAATCTGGGAATATTAAATTAAGTAAATTTGGATATTTAATATGCCGAAAAAATAGCAGAAAAGTTGGAGCTACGAATTTGCAAGAAAGAGTTTGATATAGGAATTACATTTGTCCAAAATATTTTTTGGTAGAAAATTCATTTGAGATTGTTGATTTTTCCAGAGAAATCTCCACAAAGAGAAACAAGAAGCATAAATCTCTTTTTATTTTATTTGTTAATTTCAATTTTAAATTGGGAATTTGTTGTGACAATTTTTCATTTACAATTTGGTGTTAGAATTTAATTGGTTTTTAATCATTTTTTTTTATGGATTTTTATAGAGAAGGTGGAAAAGGATCAAACACAAGGAATTTAGAGCAATATAATGGGTGCGACAATGAAGGAAAATGAATTTTAATAGCCCAAAAATCAGAAAAAAAAATATCTCTTTCAACAACTCTGCTTTTTGGGAGACTCTTATCACTACCGCGAGGAGGATTTTTGTTGTAGCTAGAGGGAATACTTAAATATGAGTTTTAGGGGTTTTCTTTTCAAGATCCAATCTCTGTCTTTGGAGCAGATCTTGCACTATTGTAACTATTCTCTTCAGTGGAAGAGTTAAAAATTTTGAAAATATTGTTGAAAATATTTATTATAAAACAAAGAAAAGGTTTCAGGTTTTATTTGTATTACAATATTTTTATTTGTTAATGCAAATTTTATTCTTTTAAGGGAAGATATGTGCTAATTATTCCATATTTTTTTACTTCTGTTAGACATGGTAATGGTTGTTTATTAGATCAACTCTCCGATATTGTAGTTAAATTGATTTGTTACTAATTTCCCAATTTTCTCTTGATTTCAATCAAATTAATAAGTAACTATTTACTCAAAAAATTTCCATTTAAAATATAATTAATTATAATTGAATGGTGTGAACTATTTCCATTATCAAATGATTTATTTTTTGTTATTTTGACCTCTAAAATAGAGCATGTATTGCACTTATAATATCAACTATTAGAACTATTTCAACAACCTAATAATTATCATTAAAAACATGTTAAATCCTCATTATTTTTATTCACTTTTCTCTTGATTTGGGTGAGATCTATATTTTGTCATAATTGAGAGAGGATAATTATATTTCTTTTTTGCTACTTGCATCTTGTAGAAAATCATGTAGATCCACAAGCTAATGCAATTTGCTAAATCAAGATATAAGAATCTATGTCTACTCTTTACAGTAGAAGCCCATAAACATCGAGTAAACAATAATCAATAGAGGAAGAGAATCAAAGACACATAACATAATAAATATCCTGGGAAAGCCACAGCTCAAAAGCCCACTATTTGTATTGTATTAATCCGGAAAATCAAGATGAAATTATAATGCTTATTCTCTCTATCATAATCCCAACACTCAGCAAATTCAAGCTCCAACTCATAAGAAAGATTAAGGCCAAAGCTTAGCCAATTCACAATCTCTCTAATTCTCTATTCCAATGTGTAATTCCTATGGATAATAGCTTTTATTTAAATAGAAATAATGCCTCTAAAATAATGCAATCCCTCAAGGATCAGTTCGTAATTGCATACACTATTAATGCAACTCAAAAAAATATAAAACAAGTAGTGCACCGTCCCTGCACTCTAGTCTCAACTGGGTCTTTCTCAGAATCAACATGCAAGAGTTTTTGATGGTGGAATCTTTAGTTAAATAGAGTAGCACTAATTAGGTAACTAGTGTCCCAACTGATTGTTTACTCACTATTAGTTCCTAAAACTGATTGGAACTAATTTAACTGGACTTAACTCAATACAATGAGTTAACTAATTACAGCTCATTCATTACTCATCCTGAAATCCTATAAGTCAGGGAGAACATATACCCCGACATGTTCATTTGCACCTTAGTGATTGGCCTAGGACAATGATGGTGAAATGTAGGCCTCATCTTTGGAAACCACTCAAAAAATAAACAAAAAATCTCAGAATCAAAAGGGAAGGTCTCCCTTGCATGTCTGAATGCATAAAATATTTCTAAAGCCATGCAAATATTCCTAAAAAAAATGGCAGACCATCTGAAGCAACGTGGCATATGAATCAAAGGATCAACATAATACAAAAGAGGGCAGTTAATGTGCTACCCATCACTACTAGAGTGTGCAATGGTCATGACTAATAACAAGAGGCATCTAACCTCCTCTACAACAAAATAAGAAATCTTTAGCTGTACACCATGGACCTGAAAATATGATAAACATACCGCATAAGCCTCGATATATCTCTGAGTGTAGTTTTCTTTCGGAGTTCTCGCATCCATAATTGTTTGAATCGACGTTTCGAGCCATCCACCATGGCTTATCATCAGGATAGGTCAGTGATTGTGTAAGACAAATCTCATTGGTCTGAATAAATAGGGTTAAGAGATGCAAAGGGAATGGAATCCGACCTTATCATAATTGTTTTGTAATATTTGGATTTAATTTAATTATATAATAATAATAAAAATAAAAATGATTTAAATTGAAATATTTAATAATAAGATTTTTTATTCCAATTTTTGAAAAAATCTATATAAATTAATATATAATGTAAACTAATTATTAGGTTTAGTAATAGTAATCAAGATATTTGTTTAGTTAAATGTAAATTAATATTTTAAAATTTAATAATATAATAAGATATATTTCTAAATATTAGAAAAGAAAAAAAATAAAAATAAAAATAAAGTATGTGATAAAAAATATTTAATTAGCAATAAGATTTTAAAATTAAATTAAATTTAATAGTATGATAAATAGTAGATTTTCAATTATTCCAATCTTTGAAAATGAAAAAAAAAAGTGATGTGGATCGAATATTAATATGTAATAAGTTTTAATAATTCCAATTTTTTTATTCTCATAAGTGGAAATAATAAAAAATCTATTACATTTTTAAATTGCAATCTGACCACACTATGTGAGCTAAAGTGAGAATTAAAATATGAATCTAAATAAAAAAAAAGAATCTTAGATTACCTAAAAATAATTGAGTTACATGATAATTAACAGTAACATGATTTCTCAAAAATTGGAATAAAAAAATCTCATTATGAAATTAAATATTTCAATATAATTTTAAAGATGTCAAGTGAAATCATTTTAATATTATTATTATATAACAATACAAATACCAAATATTACAAAACAATTATGATAAGGTCGGCTTCCATTCCCTTTGCATCTCTTAACCCTATTTATTCAGACCATTGAGATTTGTCTTACACAATTATTGATCTATTTTGATGATGAGCCACGGTGGATGGCTCGAAACGTCGATTCAAACAATTATGGATGCGAGAACTCCGGAAGAAAACTACAAACAAAGCACTAATCGCAGAAGCCTCAAAACAATAATATCTCCTGAGTGTATGCAAGATGACTCTCGACTAAAACGCCATGGGGGACATCAAGGAACTGTGGAAAATCCTCTCCTCTCCTGGATAAGCCTGTGATAAATTATATGTACTCTTCAGTGGGCCTATACCACACTATGGTACTGACACATCAACCCTTCTCATGATCACTCCATCGTCGGATTTGATGCGCTAATAAAAAAGAGTACACCTTTAGGGATGTAGCCTCCTCATAGTACTTGAGGAGGCCTACATTCTTCAAGAGCGCTTAGGTCGTTGTAGTAATAGTGTGAGGGTATAAATACCTCTCCCTCTCTTTTTCCTACGATGTTTGGACCATATTTTATGGGTACACCTACTACTCTTCCTCTTGTTGTTGATCCCTTTGTTGATGTCTCTGTTACGTGATTGACATATAAAATGCAACAGCCTCTTACATAAAATACAATTTTCTTTTATTAAATGAAGTATGTATTTATAAATATGGAAACATAACTTTCAATTGAAAAGAAATAAAATTACTAATAAGCACAAAACACAGTCATACACCGGCACTCGTGCACTTTCAGCTATAACTGCACTGCTATCGATGTGCACATAAGTATGATGCACTTTTGTTGGTTCACATATTGAAATTTTTGTAGCAGTGCAACACACTTATGCATTTGTGTGGATGTATAAAATTTTCGCATCAGTACAAAACATTCAAATTATCGTATTCACCAAGCTATGGCTATATCTTTAAATATTAAGTTTGTGGTGCGTTTGGTAAATATAAATGCACCGAGCGTGACACACTGACATACAATCTGTCACATCAATCCCAATGCTTTTTAGTTTACAAAACACATTGCAACATGTTGGTGCATTATGTTCACATACCGAATTTTAGTGCACCATGTAAATCTACAAGCTGCACTACTGTCGGTGTGATCCGAAGGTGTCAAATGCATGGTGAGGTGATTTTATTTTTTAAGTGGCAAATTTATCCTAATTTACAATTCTAATCTGCTAAACAATTAAATTACAAATAAACATAGACATTACTTAGACATTTTTTTGTCATGGAGGCATTGTGGACACGTAATGGAGGAATTTTGTTTTTAGGATGGTTTGAAAATAATCAAAACTCAAACATTGAGCATGGTATGGAAGGATGGTTAGCAAGAGAAGCATTGAAGTCAGGGTGCTTGCATGTGGCAAGAGTGGGACCGATGTTCTAAAGCTCTCTCGCATTGTAGAATCTAAAAATCAAAATTACAGCCGAGAGGTTTTTTTATTTATTAAACCTTCCTCTAGTGCATTTCTCCAAAGGCATCAGTGCGAGATATATCCAAAAGTACTGCATTTTTTTTTTTTTTTTAAGTATCGCGATTCTTTTCTTGAGATGCTTTAGGACATTTATCTACAGGTACTACACTGGTGTTGTTTTTTTCTTATAAAATTGTTATTTTTTTATTTATTTAAAGACTACCTAATGGTTCTCTTTAGAAGATGTCTCAGGGAGTTTTGTTAAGAGTATCGCACCGGGGCTTCGCTAGAAAATAACACCTCATTTCTCTTAAATTTAAAAATATAACGGTGCTCATTACTGGAATGCACCAAGACGTTTTACTATGTGAATGGCACTAGTGCTATTGGTTGTTCAAGAACCAGTGGCTTATGCTATTTAGCACATTGCGTTTTTTATTTTATAGAAATATTTTTTCGACGGTGCACCATGTTAGTTGTAGCACTGGCGCTTGTATGGAGAGTAAAGTACCAATGCATTTGTAAATTTTAGATGCACTATTTAAAGAACTTCCACTAAAAAATTTGTCCACCCATCTCTGCTGGTGACCTCCGTTACAAATAGATTTTTGGGCTATGTTTATAGGGGCCTCCATAAAAAACTCCACTAGAAGGTCTTTTCCTTGTAGTGATATTTTTGGTTTGAAGACATTTTTTCTTGGTATGGAGTGCCCAAAAAAATAGTAATAGATGGAGGAGCACAATTTAGCTCTGGCAAAGAGATTGGGTGGAGAGACTTTCAGAAGAATTGTGCGCTTATAGGACAAATTGGAGAGATACCACAGGATTTTCCCTGTACGAATTGGTTTTTTGTAAGAATCCCATCTTCCGCATTGAATTTGAAATTAAAAAAATAAGGACTTCCTTGGAATTGGATTTAAATCTAAGTACAACTCAAGGACAATGGTTGAAATAACTAAATGAGTTAGATGAAAAGTGCATGGTAGTTGCGCAACAAAGATATATCATTTAGTAACAACATGCCAAATGACATGCCAAGTTTGTTAAGAAGAAGTTGAATCTGAGTTGCAGGAAATTTCTCCACAATATTTATTTTTGAATGTCGATGTTTCAAGTCTACATCGTGACCCATCGTCAGGATAAAGGTCCAGGAGAAGTAGAAGAGAAATGGAGTAATAATAGAGGGCGACCAATAGAATGGGCCAACAGTAAAATGATGAAATATTAATGAAGATGAAAGCTAGGCTACCTTAATTAATTATATTAATTTGATCAATAATGTATATTATAATAATTAATTTATTTAAATTTATTAAATTAAATTTTTTATTACAATGTTTTATAAATACTAATTAAATATCTTAATCAATTAAATATATTAATATATTTAAATATCCATTTTAAATGTGTTGATATATTTAACTATTGATTAAATTTATTTAAATTAATATGCCCTTTATTCATTATGTATTGTGTTTAGGTTATTGAAAGTTATTTTTCTTTAGGTTAATAAATTAATGAAAGTATTTGATTGATATGTTTTAAATATATAATTTGATATATTTTTTATAAAAGTATTTATAATATGTTTAAATATTAATTGATTATATATCCATTAAATATATTTATTTAATTTTTAATTTAAATATATTAATATATTCAAATATAAATTTAATGTTGTTTTGATGGGGCGTGATCCAGGTTTAGCTTTAACTGTGCCAACCAACAAAACCCCAACTGTTGTCCTTTTCAGTAACAACCTGCGTAGCACAGGCTGCAGTCTCACCCAAAGTAGTATTGGGGGATGCTAGAACCAGGTTTCTACATCTAGAGGTCTGTGTGATGGCTTCCTGATACCCTTGCGACTTAAATCTTCCTTCATGCAAATCTAATCCTTTCGACAGATAATTATTACAAATCTATCTAAGCGGATTCTAGATCTTCGTGAAGGTACTTAATTATAATTATAAAGCATAAATATTATAGATCTACCAGTTCCGCACAGTAAATATGCATTAATTCATATTAAATAGATTACAGAGCGAAGATACATAAACTTTGTAGAAGTAAATAAAAGGACATACATGCTTTAATTTCAGCTCAAAACAATCTTTATTAGATAGAAACGTTCAGATACAAAATTCTTATCCATGCGCACTCAGCTGCAGGGGTCCACGCACTCAGCTTGCGAACTTACAAGGTCTTCGCACACTTAGCAGTAGGAGCCTTCCCCTTTTGACTAAGTACAGGAAACAAACCTTTCATGCCTTAACACTTTCTCGTACAATGATTCTTCTCTAATGGATTGATTCTTAGACTTGCTAGGACTCATCTATTTATAGATTTTTCTTTACAATACCATGGTTGCAGACCATGGGCAGGTCTCAAAACAACTCTATCACCTACCCAACTAAGGGACTAAATCCCCTTTGACTTCTACTAGCTTCGTGCTCCACTTTCCAAATTTCACAGAGACTTTACATTCATGACAAAAGATAATACAAGATTGACTCAAAACTTAACAAAATTGACCAAGAGACCCTATCCCAACAGGTCCCAACACAAATTGTGTGACTTGCCCTCAAGTCACTTAGTTGGAACCTCTATCTTGTTACATAGGTCACTGAACTCCATATTCAACACATCTATGTCAGCAGAACCTTGCATTGTGGCCTGCTTCACTTCCTTTACCAAATTTTCTGTAGTTGACCCCTCCATCCCAAAGCGCATAGTCTTTTGACTCTGCTGGAGTGTCTTCAATGTTTCTTGGACTGACAGAGTAAGCTAAATTTCTTCCTCTATCCATGGCTATATTTTGGCCTTTAAGAAAAACGATTTCCTTTACAGCTCGTCAATCTGGGTTTGAAATTTTTTTCCTTCAGTTAGGCGAGTGGAGTGTTGGACTAGCGCCAACGTGCATGCAATCAACTTGATTTCCTCAAACTATCACTATAGCTACCTGATATATGTGCCAAGTTTTTGTAGGTTTGGGTCCTCCTACATAGTCATGCATAACTCCATTTATTTTTAAAAAATTAGTGTGCAACTTGTGATTGTGGCATCTAAAGTGGCCATGCTCTCCCTAATGGCTACTCTGCTAAGCTCTCAGACTTCTGGAAAAGTATTTGGATGCAATTTCAATTTGAGCTTTGAGATCTTCATTTGGAACTCAAATGTTACCTAACCTACCTCATCCTTTGATTCTCTGACTACGACAACCAACTTTTGAATCTTTGCAGCTGGTTTAGCATCCTTTGGAATGTGAAATTCCAGAAGCATCTTGCATGCTTTTGCAATTGCTACCTCCAAGCTCTTGCTTTACGCGGCTAATTATTCCTTTTCATTAAGCACCTGTGCCATTTCTGCAAAAATCTACTTAATATTCATCTTGACTTTGCTGATAACTGATAGTGTGTGCCGCTCCCTGATCCTGAGCTCGTCAAATACCCCTTGATGAAGCACATGGAGGGTTTGAATAGGAAGCATGAATAAGTTGACACCCACATATTTTATCTGTATGAGTTGGGTGCTTTCTTCATCTACTTCTGCGCACAGTGAACCGTCTGGTAAAGGAATAACTCTGAGGTCCATAGTTTTGTCTATGTCTATCACCAACATGCTTGCTTGAATCTCGTTATCCTATCCCACACTTGATTGAATTTGACCTATTTGAATCTACATATCACATAGATCCTTATGTTGTGATAAGGGTAATCTTAGGTGAGGAAACAACAAGGTAGTGTAACAGTCTCTGTGTTGATCATCTGTGATGTTCATATTAGCCTACCAGATCATGAATTTTAGCCTCTGATCAAAATCCCACGAGGATTCATTTACCCTTTGTTGTATCTCCTTAAACTCTATGACGGATTGCGCCTGAGACTTAGGATTCTTAAACTCACTATTCAATCTTGCTCAGTCTCTGCTAACATTGCACCCTATCCTACATTGTCAACACCCTGAGTCTCTGCTAAAATCAGCACCCTATCCTGTAACGCTGTGACAAGTTGCGCTTTCTTTAGATTATCATCAGTGTTCTATTGTGCTCTCCACATAGAATTTGCAACAAACCAGAATTTCTTGAGGTCTTCACTCCTTACCCCTTTGAAGATCGACATCTTCATTGCATTTTCTATGTTGAATGGTTGAGGTAGAGGTGGAGGTGAAGGTGTAGGCATATGCAACGAAGGTGGAGTGGATGGATACCAACTGTAGCACACTTCGTAGTGTATTCAAAATAATTTGTTCATCGTAGCTTGAAGAGGATCCCAATAGCGAACTATATTCAAAGCTTGATTCTTTGTTCCTTCTGAAGGGTTTTTCGCTTCTCGTAGTCCCAAACATCAAGGTAGTGGCATACCCCATTTTTCACACAAAAAAATCTTAATCCAAGTTTTTAGAGATTTTAAATACTTACCTGGAGGCCTCTTGAAGATCTTGCTCTCTTCTTCGCTATAACTAATGGACATATCAATCACGATCTCAATGATGAATCCTCCTATGATATGATCAATCTAGTGATCAACAACTCGTGCGATGTTATTTCCTGAAGCTTCCAAGTGCCTTAGCAGCTTTGGACTCCACACAATAAGGCTGTCAAGTCTCCACATACCTTGATTATCCGCTAATATAGACAACCATTCATGTAATTTGTAGGGGAATAAATAGAAAAAGGCTTCGGTTTTGTCTATGTACAGGTATCTATTCAACCATTTCTCCTTGGATAGCCACAATTTTCAGCTCTCTTGAGATGCAAACATGTGTATCTTCTGATTGGGTCACTTCTCAATTTCTTTCTTAGTAGGGAACCACTTATTCAACATCACACATTCCTCAGATATATCCTTTCTTGGTAAAGGAAACATTTGTTTACTTAATGGGGCCTAACCCAGGTTTAACATTAACCATGCCAACCAAAAAACCCTAACTATTGGCCCTTTCGGAAAAAACCTGTGTAGCACAGGCTACCGTCTCACCTGAAGCAATATTAGGGGATTCTAGAACCAGGTTTCTACATCCAGAGGCCTGTGTGATGGTTCCGTGATACCCTTGCGGCTTAGATATGCCTTCGCATAGATCTAATCCTTTCTAGAGATAACTATTGCAAACCTATCTAAAAAACTGCCAAATATTAAAAAAGGTACCTATTTGTACTTATCAAGCATAAATATTACAGATCTAATAGTTTCGTGCAATAAATAAGCATTAATTCATATTACACATATTACAGAGTGAAGATACATAAACTTTGTAGAAGTAAATAAAAGGTCACATATGCTCCAATTTTGTCTCAAAAAAGTATTAATTGGGTAGAAAAGTTCATATATAGACTTCTTATCCCTGTGCACTCAGCTGCAGGGGCCCGTGCACTCAGCCTGAGGACTTACCAGGGTCTCTGTCCACTCAGCAGTGGGAGCCTTGCCCTTTCTCCTAAGTACAGGAAACAAACATTTCTTGCCTCAGCATAACACCCTTACAACAATTCTTCACTAATTGATTGATTCTTAGACTCCCTCTGACTCATTTATTTATAGCATTTTCTTTACAATACCATGGTCCACGGACCATGGGCGGGTCTCAAAACAACTCTATCACCTACTCAACTAAGGGACTAAAGCCTCTTTGAATACTACTAGATTTGTGCTCCACTTTCCACATTTCGCAAAGGATTTACATTCACTACAAAATATAATACACGATTGACTCAAAACTTAACAAAATTGACCCTAGGGACCCTATCCTAGTAGGTCCCCAACAAAAATTGGGTGACTCACCCTCGAGTCACTTAGCTGGTGCCTATATCTTGTTGTGGAGGTCACAGAACTCCATATTCAACACAACTATGTCAGCAGAACCTTGCATTGCAACCTGCTTCACTTCCTCTACCACCTTTTCTGTAATCAGCCCCTCCATTGCAAGGGGCATCATCCTTTGAGTTTGCTAGAGTGTCTTCAATTTTTCCTGGACTGAAAGAGTAATCTGACTTTCTTCCTCTGTCCATTGTTGTATTCCATCCTTTAAGACAACCTATTTCCTTTGCAGCTCCTCAATCTACGTTTGAAGTTTTTTCCTTCTGTTAGGTGAGCAGAGAGTTGGACTAGCGCCAATGTGCATGCAGTCAACATGAGTTCATCAAGCCATCATTGCAGCTCCCTGATATCTGTTTCAAGTTTTTGTAGGTTTGGTTCCTCTTGTAGAGTCATCCATAGCTCCATTTCTTGTTTGAAAATCAGTGTGTAGCCTGTGACTGTGGCATCCAAAGTGGCCATGCTCTCCCTAGTGGGTGCTCTGCACTACTCTGACCAACTGCACTTTATTTAGATTATCATCAGTGATCTGCTGCACTTTCCACACAACATTTACAACAAACCAAAATTTCTTGGAGTCTTTGATTGCTACCCCTTTGAAGATCGACATCTTCATTATGTTTACCATATTGAATAGTTGAGAAGGAGGTGGAGGTGGAGTTGAAGTTGTAGGTGTATGCAGTGGAGGTGGAGTGGATGGACGAGGTATCCTCAGGATACCTTGACTTACCAACTGCAATGCACTTCGTGGTGTACTCAGAATAATTCCTTCATCGTCACTTGAAGAGGATCCCAATAGCAGACTATTTTGAAAACTTGATTTTCCATTCCTTTTGAGGGGTTTTCCACTTCGTGTAGTCCCAAGCATAAAGGTAATGGCATAACCCGTTTTTCACACAACAACATCTTAATCCAAGTTTTCATATATTTTAAATACTTATCTCATAGCCCCTTGAAGAGACTATGCTCTGCTTCGCTATAAATGATGGTCATATCAATCGTGAAATCAGTGATGAATCCTCCTATGATACGATCAATCCAGTGATCAATAGCGTGTGCGATGTTATTTCCTAAAGTTTCCAAGCACCTCACCATCTCTAGAATCTACACAATAGGGCCATCAAGTCTCCATGTACCTTGACTGCCTGCTAATCTAGAAAACAACTCATGCAACTTGCAGGGGAGGAAACAGAAAAAGGCTTCAGTTTTGTCTGTGTATAGGTATCTATTCAACCAATGTTCCTTGGATAACCACAGGTTTCTATTCTCCTGATTTTAAAATGTGTGTATCTTCTGACCAAGCCACTTCTCAATTTATTTTTTAGTAGGGAACCACTTATTCGACATCACACATTCCTCAGATAGATCATGGTCCTGAAAACAGAACCATTTGTTGGATTGATGGGGCCTGACCTAGGTTCATCTTTAACTATGCCAACTAACAAAACCCTAATTGCTGGCCCTTTCGGCAACAACTTGTGTAGTGTAGGATCCAGTCTCATCCGAAGCAGTATTGAGGGATGTTAGAACTAGGTTTCTGCATCCAAAGGCCTATGTGAAAGTTTTATCATACCCTTGCATCTTAGATCTACCTTCGTGCAAATATAATCCTTTTGATAGATAATTACTACAAATATATCTAAACAGATTCCAGATCTTTGTGAAGGTACTTCATTGTACTTATTAAGAAACAATATTACAGATCTACTAGTTCCACGTAGTAAATAAGCATTAGTTCATATTAAATAGATTACAGAGCAAAGATACATAAACTTTATAGAAGTAAATAAAAGGACACAGATGTTTCAATTTCATATCAAAAAAGTCTTTATTAGATATAAATGTTCAGATACAAAGTTCTTATCTTTACGCACTTAGCTGTAGGGGCCCACACACTCATCCTACGAACTTACCAAGGTCTCTGCACACTCAACAGGAGGAGCCTTCCCCTTTCACCTAAGTATAGGAAACAAACCTTTCCTTCCTTACCACTTTCCCTTACAAAGATTCTTCACTAATTGATTGATTCTTATACTCGCTATGAATCATCTATATATAGCATTTTCTTTATAATACCATGGTTCACAGACCATGGGTAGGTCTAAAAAAACTATATCACCTACCCAACTAAGGGACTAAAGCCTCTTTGACTCCTACTAGTTCCACATTCCGCTTTCCACATTTGGCAGACACTTTACATTCGCTACAAAAGATAATACAAGATTGACTCAAAACTTAACAAAATAGACCGCATTGACCCTATCCCAACATTTAATATATTGATATATTTAAATATTAATTAAATATATTTAAAATTAATATATTTAATTAAATTTCTTATTTTTATTTTACGTTATTCTTAAATTAATACTATTAAGGGATGCAGATGTCGATTAAGGAATAGTGTTGAGTGAGGTGGTTAATGAAGGAGGATTAGTTATGGTTTGGAGGTTGCAACTTTGTGTGAGCAGGGGTATCCAACTCATGCTGACTTCAATTCCACAATCTTGGTTGAGATTGATGGTGTGCTTCATGATTTACAACAGTTCACGCATATTTATTTTGTAATAATGGTTCTCCATGGATATTATTTACACATTTTCTAGGCACACATGATGGTTCATATTGGAAGAATGTTTGGCAAGTGCTGAGGATTTTAAGAGAAAGTTGTGTACCAGATGGTTAGGTCCTTATGGGGTAGAAGCAATCTTTGACAATGGAACTGCAAAATTGACAACTATTGATAATTCTTAGATATCCTTTCTTGTTAATGGACATTATATCAAGTTGTATCATACACCTACCCCTAAGGATTGATTTGTGAACATTGTCGTAATTTCAAGTTTAGACCTTGAATTAGTTGGGGAAGAGGAGGTTCCTCCTATTATACCAACCATTTAATTATTTAATTATTTAATTATATATAATTAGAAAAAATATGTTCAATGGTGAAAACCCCTTTGGGGAGCTATTGGATGACTATGATAACTGAACACTACCTTGCTGGTAGTCAACACCTCTTATTTCTCTATAACAACATTGTGATAATTATTTCTAATTATTGATTTATTCTTCAAGTTTTTTTGTTATGATTCAGCTCAAGACTCATCATAACTTGGTTCATATAGTTCATCCCTCACTAATATTTTTTAATACAACTGAATATATGACTAAATGATAGCATTTTTATGTTTGTATCTTTGTATTGACATTGCTACCATAGTCTAAGACTCCTTTGGAAACCTATTATTCTTGCTGGTGTTAAAGACCCCTTTGGAGACTGATTTTTGCTATTTCATATTGAAGACCTTTTAACATCCTCATGGTTAACAATATGGTCTCAAGAATGATACATTGAATCTGCTATCACAAGAGCGATTATTTCATGTCATCATACCCGTATAATTTTACCTATGAAGATAATGCCACAAGGATATTTTCACAATATCAATTGTCCTACACAATCCATTGTCACGATATCGGTAGTTATTTTGTCATTTACCTGTAGGATTTAGACTTAAGAAGTGACATCATTATCCTAATGTAAATATCACAAGGATGAATGTTATAATAAGTGGGGAGGGGAGTGTATTGTGCCGTTAAATGATACATTATGATTTCACCCAATCTATTATTAATCATTTGAACAATCACTTCATTTTATTATAATGCATGATTATACTTCATAACAGTCATTACCTTCACCATCATGCATGATTAGACCGTGGCAACCATCATTATTTTTACCATCATTACCCTTGCCATCATTTTTCTCACTTTCATATTTGGAAATTGATGTGATTGTGTGATGGTCAAAAAAGGGGCTAATCACTATTAATTCCAATATTTCGACATTCTCCCCTTAGCAAGTGTATGTCTATACCAAGGAAACTCTGTAACAAGTCTTTAGCAATGTTGAGTAATTACAATCTTGGGCAACCATGGGAGGAGCAATGGTAAGGCATGAACCCGAATCTCTTAACATGCTATTACAATGCTCGAAAGATTTAAATTTTTTTCAAAATGTAGGGTGGTTGAGTTATTTTCAAAAGTTGCAGGATTTTAGTGAGTTGGTTTCTCTTGAGTTTGCATAGGCCCTAACTGAAAAAATTCTAAAGTTATGGGTTTCATAATTTTTATTGCAGAAGAGGTAATTGCAAGAGTAACAAGGTTTCCATGGACAGGGGATCGATGGTTTTGAAGGAAGGTGGTTATTTCATTATTTAAGGTTATGTTTTTGCGGGAAGGAGAGGAATTGATGACTAAAGGTAGGGGCTTTGAAATAACATCTCTTCCCCACCATTGGGATGATTTGGCCTTATTAATTCAAAAAATTATCATCTGTGAAGGGCGCTTTAGGGTTATATTTAATTACCATTTTCAACTGTTGGCACACCTTAGGATAGGACAACTAATAAATATGATTTACTACTTGTTGAAATATTTACATCATATGGCAAAGGTTTTGCAAGGGTAAGACACCTAGAAACTTGTGTGACCAATCATGTACTTATCGAATTGGTCATAATTCATTCACTATAGGACTAGGGGAGTTCATGGGCTAATATAATAGCAAGGACATGCTCGGATGCCAAGGATGATGAAAGCGGGGAGCATGAGGAAAGCGTTGAAACAACAATTGAAATTAAAGCAACCACACCCCTTACAAGTAGGTTTGTTACACCCCTAGGAGTAGAAAAATCGCAACCTCTAGGAAAAGTAGGGTGGATGTAGTTATTAAACTTGTTCGTCAAAACCCTAAGATTTGGAGCTCTATAAAAAAAATTGTTGGTACATATTCAAAAGGGAAAAGGACATGAATAGAGGAACTAGTGGATCATTTGAAAAGAGATATCACAGGTGTCCTATTGAAGAGGTAAAGCTAGAAGAAGAAAATTGTGAAACAACAACAACACGTAAGCTAGCGACTGAAGACATAAGAATTTCTGTGGAGTGTAATGATGCCTCAAGGCAGGTAAAAGTAAAAAAGAGAAAACTGGAGAAGTCGATTGGTGTAATAAACCCTAAGAGGGGGGTGAAAGTGGTTGTTGCATAAAAATGGCTCCAACACCTAAATAATGCATTATTACAGTTGAACTAGGCGAGCTTGAGAAACAACATGACAAGAGTAAGCAGGAAGAGCATGTAGAGGAAGGTGCCTTCATTTCTAAAGCCCTGTTGATGGTGTTGGACCTACCAACATTAGGTGATCTCCCCAGTATGAAGTCCCAGCTAGACCTCACACCATTTGGTCTAAGTGTCCCATCTCGTACGATGTCCCAGTTGCCATTATCTTAAAGATCTACCTCAACTATTGCTTGTTAGCATAAGGGAGTGGTTTGCTTTGTCTTCGAGAAGTGAGGTTCACGTGCTTGGTGAGTGAAAGTGTCACTTGTTTCAATGGTTATTTCACTGTTGAGGGAGAGGGTGAGAGTGAGTTCCAGGTTGATTGGGAGCAGGCCCAACATTGCTATGAAAATACAACACAACAGAACATGCACAACTTTCGGAGGAGCTGTCCACACAGATGTGGCAGTCACAACATACAAGGTAAGATAACACATACAATACTCAATGGATCAGTCCGAATGAGTGCAACAATTGTTACAGTAAGCTTCATGTGAAAGGTCTATCTGATGTCCGGGAGAGCAGCCTACACGGGTGACACAACGTTAACAACATATACAACACATTTCCATTAATAGATTATACATTACAACAAATGAAATAGTATAGATGTAGAACACAAGTTAAAGCAACATGCATTGCAAGTGTTAAAGATTATTCTTCCAATAGATACATACATGTGTGAAAACGTGTTGGCCCGTTAGCAGGCTTCTGAATTAAGTGAAAGTTCTAAGACACATCGTTACACCATACATCACTAACCCTAGTGCGGGGGGTTGGAGCCACTACTTACTCCTCAAAGAAAATATTACAGACTCTCTTGTCTCTATGGGAGGAGTTGAGGTGAAAAGTGCTTTACATGTACAAATGAGGGGATATTTATAGCCAAGGGTGAAACCGACCCTTGTGGCTGTTCTACTACCCTCATGACCGTTTGGCTTCCATGGCGTTTTGACTTACATGACTCTTTGTTCAGCAAGTGGGTCCCTTGGACTTCCACATTACATCACATTACTTAACAACATAGCCCATAGTGGAGATGTGGGTGACATGACTCATGACATGAATCCACATCACATGACATGAAAGTTCTGGTAAATTCATGCTACTATTGGAGTGCATGTCTAACTACAATGCTGCTGGGTGATGGATGTCTTCATGGTGTATCATTGCTTCACCTCTGCATGGCGAAGTGTGCAGAGCCTTTGATGGCCCTTGGTTCATTTGATGGAGCTTTAGCATGTTGTTCCTTGCTTGCATGATGGAACGCTTGGAAATTTCATCTATTCACGAATGTGCATGTTCGTTGCATTCATCTGCTTCGCATGCTTCATTCGATCATCCATTGGTGAACCTACCCTTCTGCATGTGCTCCCTTCATTCATCCCATTCCTCATCTTTCCATGTTTGCTGGTGTACCTGTACCTTTTGTCAATCATGATGAGACAACATCAAATCCAAAATCTCCTAGTCTACTACGACACATGACCATTTTGCATGCAGGTGACTAGGAGAGGCGTCAAGGTTGTGAAGCAAGATGATGGATTTGGGCACTAGTGATGAAAATTGTGCAAGAGTCATTGAGTGATGGATACGGGTGATCTGAGTCAACAGTGACTACTTGCTAGGTCTAGCTCGACTGGGAGGAAAAATTGCATAAATTTTGGGAGGGATCTAGATTGCAGGAAGGGAAGATGGGCATACTCTATGCATTTTTCAGAATGAACAGGCAATGGTGGATGGACAGCTAGATTTACCTAATTCTCCAGAGGAACGGGATGGGATGCATGAAGGGTCAGCAGGCAGAAGTTGCGCAGTTTTTGGGAGGAATTGCCTGGAATACTGGTAGCCAAAATCGCGCAACTCCCGAAGGGAACTAGAGGTTGGCTGCTAGGGTCACTGGCAGCCACAACTGGCAATACCCAGAGGAAATTGGCAGTTGGTTGCTCAGTCACTGAAAATAGAAACTGTGCAATTCCTAGAGGGAACTAGCAGTCTGCTGCTAGGAGCTACTAGTGGGGAAATTGCACTGAAGCTGGGATGCCGACCTGTTGATCATCTCTCTGCAATTTCGAAGCTGAGCGGACTGCTAGAAGACAAAATGTTTGCTCATGAAAACTACACAATTTCTTAGATGCAAAGCCGGTCGATTGTCCAGATGATTGACTGGGAAAACTACGCAACTTTTTGAAGGAGATAGGGATGAGCACTTGGTGTCTGCCTGGCCTGTCTGTGCAATTTCCTCAGTCAGTTGATTGATTGAGGTCAGTGGCCTCTGTGCAATTTTTTAAGGGAGGCAATCCTCGGGTGAGTACCGGATCTAACTATTCGGGTGGTTAACATGGAAGTTTATTGAACTGCTTGCGGGAAACACAGCTTGAAAATACTAGCTTGGTGCTTCTGCATTGTTCTAGTTGATAGTCGATCGAGTTGATGGCAGGGTGATGAGCCGACTGTCAGAGGGGAGGCTAGTCATTAAGACTTCAACAAAAATGACTAATTGTGTGAACAATCGAAATATTCATAGGTGATCATGCAAACACACACTCACATGACTCGACAAAAAAATGACTCAAACCATCCAGACACACATGTTCAACATGATTGATCGATGGTGCAAGTGACGAGCATGGAACTTGTGATTGACCGTTCATTGATCGAGATGACGCTTGTGTGACAGTGAACGTGACTCTATGTGTGAGTGCAACAGATGCTTTCATAGTGTACACAACAAGCACATACGAAGCAAAGACTTCGGGCATAACCAAAACATGGTCGCAAGCATGACTTAGACACTAGCATGCAGAAACTTGAATGGAATGAACAAGCAAGGCGGATGTGAGGACTCACACAAGCTCACAGAGCGAGCCCGCATGTGTGCAGTCATCAAGTGAAACTCTCAAGGGAGGCTCTAAAATTGGTGCAAGCCAAAATTTTGGACAGTGGTTGTTGCCGTTACAACACTTGGCGACACACTGGTATAACTCCAACTTCTCTGTTTCGGTTCATTGCTAGCAAAGGGCCTTAGTATTTCGGGGAGTATTGAATCATTGTGTGGGTTACTTTAGCTTCCCCACTTACCCCATGGACATAAATGGTTCACCCTTTTCCAACTCAATCAAACACAATCAAAATTTCAGCTTAGATCTCAGAATTTCAATTCTGGGAAGGGTAGTTTAGCTAGAGAGTTGAAAATTTTCAGAGTATCAGTTTCCATCTCTGGTGTTGCTCCATTGCCAGTAGGTCTGGACAGTACCCCGACAGAGTCATGCAGGAACACACACATTTCTACAGCGCCAGCGAGCCTGATTAGTACCTGGGTGGAGTTGCATGCTTCACCTCTCTATGTAGGAAGCCTTTATCTTCTTTCACCTTTGTATTTTTCAAGAGGAATGTGTATAGTCACTTATTTATTTTTGGGGCGAAAGAGGGATCTCGACTTATAGAGAGCAGAAGAGTTTGTTCCTTCAGAGAAGCATGTAAGACCTCTGACATAGGTTTGCTCATTTAGATTTTCCCCTTCTCCACTTCTACTAGTTGGATGAGCCTGAACACACAGAGCAGAAGGCTAAGTATAGGTATGGGGCTTCCCATTGTGGACACAGGTTCACAGTTGGACCAAAAATTCCCTTGTAGACGGTTCGTATTTTCCGTTAGGACTTCATTAGCCAAAGATTACAACCAAGCACCGAGAAGGTGAACATTAGACTGACCAAGTGCTACAGTGTCATTAGTTTTCCTCAAATTTCAGCCACATACTCTATTCAAAAGCTAGAACGTAGTAGTTGGCATCACTTATTTCCAGAAACAAAAATAGTAATATACCATGCATACAAAACAACGTAAAAAAAATTAGTATTCAAAGAAAACAAAGTGAAAACAACAACAAGAAAGAAAAGCAACCAAGTTAGCAAGAAAAGGATCATGCAAACCAGAAAGCAAAGACAATCAAAAAAGAAAACACTACTCCTACTCCTAAGCTAACGTTGCATGGTTCATATCATGTGAGGTGATACTTCTAATGCAGCCACAGGTGCATTGGTTGACCTATGTTGGTGAAGGCATGGTTCGCGAACAAGACAACTATGTGAACCAACAAACAAGAAAGATATAACGGTGAAGACAAACACACTCCAATTTTACGAGCGACCATAGAACAGAGATGAGTGAACGCACATGACATGCACTCTATGGAGCTACCATGGTGTTGTGCTACACTACATGCAAATGTTGAGTGTGTGGATTCTCTTTATTGTGACATGAAAGTGAATGTAAGAGAGCTAGGCCACTTATGTTGTGCATGTGTGCTTGCTATGTAAAATTACTCCAACTCATGATCGATGGGATCGTGTAGCTTGAGTGGAGGAAGTGAAATCTAGGTGTTTGGTTGATCTTCAATGCAAAGTAGAGAGTGATGAGGAGCCTTGAGTGTTTCGACAATTTCCTGACCAGAAGTGAAACCAACCTCAGGATAGCGAGGGCCTAACATAACCATCAGCTCGTGCTGAAGTGCATCGATAGTCTATGAGGTTTCGACTTTGTTGACAGATAGATCATTGTAGATCAATGTCTTGGACAGATTGACAATGATTGAATCAACATCGTGATTGGATGGGGAAGTGGATATATCATGAAAACCAAGATCAGAAAATTCAAGATGTTTGTCGACATCCTCATGATTTGATGAATCATGTAGAGGGGTAGATGAGAAGAAAATATGTTCACCCTTTGTGATTTCAAGAAAGATAAATGACAGATTGAACATATTTTTCGAGGAAGATCTTTCCTCTCTGCATTGTAATGATAGACTCACATCTGAGGTGTCCTATGAATTATGAGAAGTAGAAACATCTGGAAATGGGCTTTCACAAGGGAAATCAGTAGTGGCAAAATCACAAGGGATGTCAGAATGAAGCGGATGAGGTGCTGCTGGAAGGGAGTCATCTTTTACCATGGGTTCTTCTTTAGATTCTCACACATAGTGATCATGAATTATGGCACAGGGTTAGATACATAACACCAACTCCGTCGACAACCTAATCCTCAATTACCTCAACAGTCAGTCCTCTACTATTAGGTTCACCATGGAGATAGAGGTCAATGGTTGCCTCCCTTTCCTGGATATTCTTATATCTAAAAATAAGGACGGCTATCTCTCCCACTCTGTGTTTAGGAAGAAGACGCATACTGAGCAGTATCTTCATGCCGATTCCCATCATTTCCCTACTCAGAAGATGGGTGTTCTTAACACCCTCGCTACTCGTGCCCTTAAGATTTTTGATAATAAGAGCTTGGATAAGGAGAGATCCAATCTCCTGGATGTCTTTGTTGAGAATGGATATAGCAGGTGGCTAGGTCAGAAGGCTTTCCTTAAAGCCTCTAAAAATGCTGTTATTAAGAGAGAACCAAAGGAGCGTCGGCTAGATGTCCATCTTCCTTATGTCCAAGGAACCACGGACAAGATTGCTCGGATCCTTAAGAGGTATGATATTCCCTCAACATTTAGGCCCCTCAACACCATTTGTAATTCCCTCCGATCGGTAAAATATCCCATTAACCCTAAGGACATGAAGGGTGTCTACTTGATCCCTTGTTCTTGTGGGACCCCATACATCGGGGAAACAAGGCGCTCCATCCATCAGAGGATCAGAGAACATGCAGCTGACCTAAGACATGAGAGATCCAAGTCTTCAGCGTTAGTAGAACATGTGGAAAAAACCAAGCATCAGGTGTGTATTGAGGAAGCCAAGGTTGTTGCTAAAGTTGCTCAGTTCCATCATCGTAAATTCAGGGAAGCTATTGAGATCGAAAGAAGGCCTAACAATCTCAATAGGGATGACAACTGGAAGATCAGTAGATGTTGGATCCTTTCCCTTTCGTCATAATCCTTCTTCTCTTCACCTCCCCCCCCTGCCGCCCCCTTTCATCTTTCTCGCTTTCGTGGTTCCCCCTGGAGCCTTCTAGGGTTTATCCTTCTTGCTTTGGATTTTTTCGGTCTTTCCCCTTCTTTTTATTTTAGGTCGCCCCCCTTTTTTGTTCCTGGTGGATATTAGTACTTATAATCGTAATATATATATATATATATATATATATAATTAATTATATTTATTATTATATTTATTTTATATTATATATATATATATTTTTTAATTAGTTAATTAATTTATTTAATTTTTATTTTTGTTATCATATATTATATTTTATTTTATTATTTATTAATTATTATTATTTTTGATTTTGATTTTGATTTTGATTTTATTTATTATATTATTATATTAATTTTATTTTATATATATATATATTATCAACTTTGTTCTGAATTAAATTTGTTTTTACTCTAGGTATGTTTTATATTTTATTATTATTGTTATTTTTATATTATATTTATATTATTATTATTATTATTATTATTTATTTTTCATTCCAATTTAGAGTTATTCTAACTAACTATTACTTTTTATTAATATATATTTTAATGATTTGTATAAAATAGTTAGGTCTTCCTTATAACTAATTCCTATTTAAAATTACATTTTTAATATTATTTTATACTTTTTAATAATAACGTAAACACCATTTGAAATTATTTCATAATTTTTTTTATATATATTAACCATCTTCCTTGAAATTATCTAATTGACTTTTGACTCGGGTCCCTAGGTCAAAATTAGCCGTTAGGTAAGATAGCTGTTGGAGGCTCTACTTAGACTATTTAACATGTGAAGCTGGATGTGTCTCTTCAACTAGTCCTGACGATGAACCACACTAGTTGGTTCGAAATGTGTCGACAAAGGTCTTTCTATATGTGATTTATGCCGAAGTTCTACTTATAACTATTATGGATCACAGAAGCCTCAATTCAACAACCTAATCCTCATTCACAATAGGTGAGGGGTCCGAAATGGGAGAAAACAAGACAATACAATCCAGAGGACCAACAGAACGTGAGGATAGAGGTTGAGAGAAAGAGTCCACATGACAACCAACAGGCTCGCAAGCCAAATCTATGAAAATATGAAGAGTAGGTGGGGTGGGAGAGTCTGACAGTTCAACAGAGGCATGTGCATGATCTCCCACATCACTTCGTGGTGGTGGAACTGTTTGATGAGATGAAGGTGGACAATCACTTGTGACACTGACTATGCCTACCTGTGATTGTGCAGCTCCATCACCAAAGCATGTTGACCGGGGTTCAAATATGTGAAGAAGATACTCAAACCTTCCATAAAGAAATTTCCAATCAATTTCATCTTCAGGTAATTGGTATGAAAGATTACAAAAGCGTGTGTAAAATGATCAATGGATTCATCAGGTGCTTTTCGTAATTTCAGAGTTTCTTGATCAAGTGCTTTCCAATTAAAGTGATTAAAAGCATGGTCTATCTCTGTAGTCAGATGAGAAAGAGAATGAATAGATTTTTCCGGCAGTGTGGAACACCAGTGCATGGGGTTCCCTTTAAGTGTGTTGACGAACATCGCGCAGCTCATATATTCTTCAAAGGATACCCTCAATTCATAGAAAGTTTCCTAGCTATAAAGTCTATGGTAGAAGACATGTATAGGGACTTTAGAAAGCATAAGGATGATGTTATGCTCTTAACCTGCAAATCATACCCAAATATAGAATATGCGAAGAAAAGATACCCAGAACACAGAATATATGAAGAAAAGATACCTAGAACACAGAATAGCAATGATTTTATTATTCAGAGAGTAATGTTCACTTGCCTCTTCGAGGGGGCAACCTCCAATAGAGCAGAGCTCGATTACAAAATAAGACACGATGCTCCTCGCGGGGAGTTTCTATCCTTTAT
>APFE030534330.1:111805-137756 GCA_000404065.3 Pinus taeda | reverse complement strand
CTCAATGTCAGGACCCTTTTTATTAGTGAGATAGTCTCTGTCCTGTTTCCAATTCCCATTTTAATGAGCTGGGAGCTTGTTCTGTAGTTTAGCACATTAATCATTCTAGTGGAAAACTCAAGCATACTGCCTAGAGATGCCCTTGCTCGTTGTATTTATCTATGTGCTTTTCCAATAAGCGTTATTTGCTCATGGATGGCCTCAATATACTCCCACTGATCTGTGATAGATTGGCCAATATGGCCCCATATGACCCTTTTGAGCTCAGATGTGACTTTGTCTAATGTGAGCTCTTTCTCTAGATCAGTTATCCTTTTCTTGAGGGCCTTTACCTCCCTCTCTCTTTCTGCCACATTCTGCTTGGACTTGTCGTATTTTTCATTGATTTTTTCCATACTGTCCTTGGCTTGATTTAGCTCAGACATTTGGGACTCCAAGACCTGAATTTCATTCCTCAGCATCTGCATGTCTAGGCTTTTAGCTTGCTCCGTTGTTGGTGCTGAGGTGGATGGTGCTGCCTGTTGTACCTGCTGGCTGGGAGGAGGAGTGGTTTGAGGGATTTCCTCAAGATTTATTGTTTGTGGAGGAGGTTGTGAGGTTTGCCCTCCCTCCTTCTGATGTAATGCTGCCTATAAGGAGGCCTCTGATTCCTGTAGCTTTTCCTGAGTATGGATGAGCTCCTTGTATAGTGTCATTAGTAGAGCAGCTGCATCCTTTTCCTACCTGAGCTGGGCAACCTCTTCTGTTTGAGGGTGAAGAGTTGTTGGGATTTTTAACATCTTTTTTAGTGCTGCCATATCAGCATCCCTCAGCTTCAGGATTTCTTGCACAGCCTTAACATCTTTAGGATCATGTCCAAGCTCTATTATAATTTCCTCCAGCGCTTTGATCCTATTGTCCTTAGCTTGAGAGGAAGCCCTTTCCAACTCAAGCTGTGCAGCAATGTTATTCAAGCTATTCTGCCTATAGTTTACTAGTGTCTTGTCTGCCAATGTGGCATAAACCATCTCACCCGTTTGTTTATGCAGCTCTATTTGATCCATTGGGTGGATGTCTTTTGACAGGACCTCCAGGTTGGTCCTGATATAATCTGCAGCTGATTGTGGTTGCTGCACTATTGGTGTAAAATGGCTCATGACCATCTTTCCTTCCTATGTATCATATGCAGACATGAGCCTTTGCTAGTTTGTAGGAGCCATTTTCAATAGGTGATTGTAAAGTTGCAACTTTAGTGGTTCATTTCTGCTCTTGATATCCTTAAACTGCTGCTTAATGCTTTTCTCACCTTGCCTCCTTTGTCCTGAGAAGCTCACTTCTCCTACTGCTACCCTGTCTTGCTCCTGTTGGAAGGAGCTGGCTGAGGCCTCCATGCTGGGCAGGCCTATTCCTGAAGTCTGTCCCATTGGCATTTCTTCTTCAGAGAAGGGATTTAGTCTTTGCCTTTTCTCTGGTGATGCAGTAAGGGGAGTTTCCCTATCTCTTTTCCTGTTCACGTCCTCCCTTTGAGGGGTTTGGAGGACGGAGGAGTCTATCCTTGAATCCTGCGTTGGGGGTTCCATTTGTGCTGGCTGCTGCTGTGTGGCCATTGGGGCCTCTACTGTTTGTTCCCCCTGTACCTGTTGGTCCTTTTGCTCCTGTACCTGTTGGGGTGGCTGCACCTGTCCCTGTTGGGCCTGTGGCTCTTCCATGTTCTTCTCCTTGCCTTTGCTCTGAGCTTGGCCTGTGGTTTGGACTGCCTCTTGTTGTGTTGTTGATGATGAGGCAGCTGCTCCTGCTTGAGGCTTTGGCAGAGCGAATAACTATGGAGGGGATTCCAAGTCACCATTTTCAATAGATGCCTTCTAGCTCTTTCATTCAATTCTTCTTGAGTGACTGGTTCCTCCAGTGTGCCCCTTCTCCATTTTGGTTGGTTGGAAAATCTTTCAATGTGGGGCAAGCTCACATGGTCATAGCTAGAGAGCTTGTATTTTAGCCTTCTTAAGGATATGGATTGATTAGGGTCATAGGGCTTCCAAGGGAAACTGGTTTTCAGGCCAAGGCATTCTAGCTTTCTATCAGCTTCTTTCCAGCCTTCCCTTTTATTCAAGACAAGGTGGCCCAATTGATTTTTCACCTTTAGCTGTGCCTTCTTGCCCTTGCCTGCAAAGTGTACCATATCAGCATTGCCAAATTGCCTGAAATATTCAAGGGCAAATAGTCTCATAGGCACATACTTGGGCAATCTGTATGGGCATAACTCACACCCATATATTCTGATTACAGTGTAGTGTTGGTAACAGTACCAATCCCCTATGCTGTACACCTTGGATAGCTGCAGAATCCTCTACATCTCATCAGTCATTCTTGGAGGAGGCGAGCTTAGGAATAAAGACATGGCTGGGTGGATGAAGAGGTCTATGAACTCATAGTAGGTATATGGAGAGTAGGTGCTGCTATGAAACACCCAGGTCCAGTACACCACTGACCTTGGATTGCCTTCTGTGTCTGTTCTCTTAATCTCAAAGGAGAACTTCTCATGTTGATAGTAAAGAATGAGGTGGTAGATGTAGGAGGTGTATCTGAACACCTTCTCTCTTGACAGGTTCAAGAACTGCTCATGCATCTTATCTGAAATGTATGTGGCATAGTCATAATAGATTGGACTCTTGCCAGGGGAGAACATAGTCATCATTACTAGTACAGTTTCATCAACAAATTCCAGTGACTTGTACCCCAAAATGGAACTAATCATGTATGCAAGATCTACACCCAGTTGATTGAGGTAGCCATCAAAAATAGGAGTGTGCAGCACAGTGTCAGAGTTTGTAATGAACAATTGGTTGAGCTTAAGGATCTGTGCATCTGTTAGTATCTTAGCTCCTTGGTTGAACAAATCCCTTAGAGACAAGGGGACCAATTTCTTCTGGGTCTTGAACTGCAACATCTCTCTAATGGCCTCAGGGGTCATGTAGAATACCACTGAGCCTGTAGGGTCAAGCACAACCCTTTGCATGGGGTCATAGAAAACAGCACATAGATGAATCAGGTCAGGGAATTGGTTGACCTGAGGGAGCTTGAATATTGGGAGGAAGGAATCCCAAATGCCTAGTATGTCTGTCCCATCCTTATGTTTAGCTTTAAGCTCATTCAGCAGGTGAAGGTGGAACTTGCACTTTGATGAGGAGTCCTCTGAGATTTGGTAGTCTAGGTCTGCCAAATCCTGCCACTCCAGCTCTCTCTGAGGGGCATTTAAGGGAGCAACATTGAGGGCAACTGGTGCAACTGGAGTCTCCATGGTTGTTTGGATTCTGATTGGTAAATAAACTTCTGTTTCTTAGGCTGGAAGAGCACTGCCTGAGTGAAGAGGAAAATTGAAAATGCAAGGTAACAGGGCAAGTCCACAGCAATTGAAATATTGTTTTGGTTCCTTGAGAAGGCAAGTTATAGTGTCTAACAGACCTTTCTCAGTAATTGAGTGCAGGTTATGGGTTCTAGTTCACGACTGCGCGAACGAAGAATGCAGGTTCTCACTGAAAATTCAGTCCTAAAACGGCGCGGCTAGTGAAATTCGACCGTCAATTTTTCAAGAGGGAGCTGGGTGTGGGTATTTTTCTGGTGAATTTAAGCGTTTTCTGTGCTTAAAGTGAGTTTTAGCATTTACAGAGAAAAACTAGGTTTCAGAGAAGTTTGCACGAACAAATACCTAGTAAATCGATGGCCTGGGTCGGAACAACAGGTGGGTATGCGCGCTGAAGATCTCCTGTTTGTTTCGAGCAGGTTGGTGAAGTTTTCGTCGTGAAACGCATGCAGAGAGCGCAGCAATGTTTTTTGCAAAAAGTGCAAAAAACGCGCAAAATTTGACAAAATATGGCTTTTTTCGGGTCATTGGCGCCTTTTTTAAATGACGTCAGCATGACGTCACCAGGTGGGTCCGGGTTGGATGACATTAACATGACGTCATCTGGTGATGTGGCGGCCTATGACTGGTCCACGGGGGCGGTGAGGTGGCAGACAGGTGGACCAGTGGTGCGCGGGGCGCGTGGTCGTGGCGCTGACACAGGTGGTGAGATGGCGCTGACGTCGGTAGACAGGTGGCGCGATATCGGACCACCTCCTATACGGCGAGGAAACTGTCAGAGGGGGCTCCGATGGATTTTGGAGGCGACGCGTGGACCCCGCATGACATCAGCATCTGACAGATATGGGACGATATCTGTCGGACGTCGGGGCCGCTCCGAAATTCACGTTGACCGTCGGATTAAAGGACCTCGATCGGACGGTTATCGGGCACTTGAGTTGCATGGGGGATACGGTCATCGGGCGGCGATTAAATAATAATTTTCTTTGAAACTCGCGCCCGGCGGGACCCTTCGGAATATTAAAAAATTTAATGGTTTTGCAATGTATTTCTTCGTTAAGGCATATATAACCGTAAACTTTGGGAAAAAGGGCGGAAACTATGGTTTATGACTGATTTATTTGAAAAATCGCTCGGGGTATCAAAACTTAGGATAAGAGGGTTTTTTGATGAAATTTTCATGTAAACAGCGGAAATGGGTCCCGACCTTAGGATAAGGCGGGGAAAGTGGGTTTTTAGGCATTTTTCGCTTTTGAGCGGGTATAAGGGTAAAAAAGGGGTTTTTCCAAGGTTTTTAGGGCAAAATGAAGGATTGAATGGGCCAATGAGTTCTGGGGAGATAAGAGGTTAGGCTTGGTTTTGAGTTAACCAGATGTTAATTCAATTCCTAGTATGTGAACCATATGTTAATGCCAGAGGTTATTTATACAATGCTTAGGATTTATACACCATGGTGTTAAGTGTTAGGGAAAGGGAAACATAGGAGCTTGATATAAAGTTAGAGGTTAATATGGTAGGGAGAAGGTGAATGAAGAGTGATATTACTAAGTTTTCTTGAAAACAACTTAGTTTAAAGAGTATATCAAAATGAAAAGAACTTTACACAAGAAATGTGGCTTCTAAAGGCCATAAGAAGCAACATAAAACCTTGAATCTCTCTTATAAACACATCTTGTGAAGGGAGGTTAGTAATGAGTGATGAATCAGGAAAAAGGGAAGTTAGACATGCTTCATTATGTTGTTTTCCTTGTATTTGACTGGAAAAGTTTCAGCTTGGAAGGAACATCACTTCTGCAACCCCATCTACCTACCCAACTATTTTGCCTAGCATTTTTTGTTTCTTCTTGGAGGGTGCACTTGGACTTGCAGACCCTTTATGTGCCTTTTCTTTTCCATCGGCTTTTTCCTTTGATTTTCTATCTAGCACTACCCTTATTTCTTCCAAGGCCCCAGATTAAGCAATTGGGAACCTTAGCTTCTCTGCCTAACTACTGATCTGCCAAGATTAAAAAGTTTGGACAGATTTCTTTCTCTATTCACAACAGAAATTGAAAACATGGCATGATCCAGATTAGGCTATTGGATCATCCATCAAAACTTTAATAGGCATGAAGGCATGTACACACCTTGTTTTTCCTTGAAAATATGGGATCTTTGTACCAGCAAAGCAGAGCATATTTGGCATTTGAATTTGCCAATCATGAAATATGAAACCTATTGGTATAGGTATCCAACAACAACTTTGAGGTAGGTATGATTGATTCATTATAGGAATAATATTGTAAACTACTTACTTTTATGCTCCCCTTAAATAGTTGATCTTAGTTGATTCGGGTTTTGGAGATATATATTAGAAACAACATTACTACCATTTTAGGATTTTTTTTTTTTAGTTCGAGTAGACATATCCTCTATGGTTCCTGACTTCACTATTTTCCCAAGAAGAGGATGGGCACCATGTTGGACTACGAGCAAGAGTATTCGAAAGACATGAATTTAGGAGACACAAAAGAAGCTTAGATATGGACCGATGTTTGAATATGGACAGTGCTTCTGATTCTTAGAAATTTGGGATGGCGTTGAAGCCATCAAAAGCATGGAGAAATGGTTACGGTACAATGGATATTATGAGTGCCTCTATGTTGATGTAGAATAGAGTGAGGCTCTCTATGATGTTGTTCATGAAAAAATAGGTTTTCTACCCCCTTTTTCTTTTGTTTAATATGGTTGTGTTGTTTTCTTCTGCCCCACATGATGAGTATGCTCATTCATATCTATGCAGGTATGTATCATAGGGAAATTTCATGTCCATTTACTACAAAATTTTGAAGTCAACGAAGGGACAAGCATGTTCCAATGTGCCCACCTAGTTGAAGAAGTTGCACTAGTTAGTTACAATTAGCTGTTGTTATTGCATTTCATTGCATGCATATACATATGACGATTCAATTCTTCTCTTTTATAACCACCATGGTTTCCCTTTACAACATTTTCAAACATTACTTTAATCAACCAGAGTGATAGTGATTGGTTTGGGTTGTCCATACCAGCAGGTTCTGCTGTAATGAGTAGGAGGTGGTGGTCTGTGATATCAAGCAAGCAAGAGGAAAAGACACAAGGAGTCAGATACTTGTAAGAATCAATGGGGACAGGAAGTCAGATAATTTTATCACAATAATGGCATTCATCTACCAATTTGCGTGGAATACCTTTTCTATCTCTGTCAACTTTATGGCATTTCTTCCATCAAAATCCAAATGGGGTTTGAAGTTTTTATATTTTACCACGTTGTATATCAATATTTTTTTCCTTTCCCTTTTCAAGTGAGATATTTGAATGAATCATCCCTTCATTGAAAAGTCGTTGGATTACAAGTAGAAAAAGGGGAATATTGAGAATCTTACAAATTTGAAGACTGATCATGAGAGTTACAATATTGGTAAACAATTTTTGAAATAAAATTGGCATAACATCATTAAGAAGTAATTGAACTTGGCGTGGGATATGAGATATTTTGATACCCAACTATGATATTTGCATGGGCTTGAAAGTATATTTGTGAATAAATTGAATTATTTTGTTTTTTTTTTGCATGTACATACATTCCTAAAAATTATAATATCATGATTTTCAAATTTATTTTATTTTTAAATTAAAACTAAAATAATAATTTAAATGTTACAATTTAAAAATTATAATAAAATTAATCTAGGGTTAATAAAATCAAGGTAATTGTATAAATTAAATAGTATTGATCCATAATAAACATGAAAATAGTCCATCATATATCTCAATTTGTTAAAATTTAAAAAATAATAAATTAACTAAATTTTAAAATTTATTTAAAACAATAATAATAATTACTATTGATAAAAAGAATTAGTATAGAAGTAAAACATATATTTCTTTAAAATTAATATGTAACAAGATTCCAAAAAAATGTAAGAAGATTCGTAACTTCGAGATCCACTCTCACTTTATCATGAAAATTCTTAATCCTATGATTTATTTATACTAGATTGGTGTACGAGATTCCCTCCACAAATTCTTAATACCATGGTTTATTTATACCATATTGGTGTATGAAATCCCCCTCTAGTAATTTGGCTGCTAAAGTCTACAAATACATACATACTCTATCTCCAATATGTATATTCCACCACTCTCAACTTTAGCTACATAAATGAAATAGGGTTTGTAAAGAGCTCTTGGAGGGTTTGTAAAAAACATTTCCAAGCATCTCATTCTACTCTCTTGGAAATTACCGTTGTTGATTCTTTCATGTTTACAAATAACACTGCTACATTTATTCAAAGATCTGTTATCGACATTGTTGCATTTTTTCAAAGATCCATTTCTCAAGTTAGTTGATAACCCTCTCACTTGCTGATGGTGTTTTTTTTTAATTTTCTTGGGTACTTCATTGCTAATTACTCTATTGCAGGATGAGGCTCTAGAGCATATTGATGACCTTTGCGGTGATCATATTTCTAGGTAGTGTTTCAGGTGCAAAGAAGAAATCGATCATGAACGAGATGGTGATGAACACGAGTAGAGCTCTGTGAGAGGTGGGTGGTTACAACATCATCACCATGTCTTTGGAAACCATGGAAGACGAAATCCGACCACCCACATGCTACATGGTCTTTACCCTCAACGAAAACACCCTAAATAATATTTCTCTGCCATCGAGACTCATGGTGGACCTCCTCCACTACCACACCTCCACACGCAAGCTTCTCTAGAAAATGTTGTTTGCCATGCAACTCGGCTCTTGCATACCCATGTTACTCCATGAAAAGAACCTCATGGTCACGAGCAACACACATGGGGTCATGGCCATCAACATAGTGTCCATTTATTGCCCCGATATCTACACCTAAGGCACCTTCATCATCCATGATGTAGCCAAGCCATTTTTCGACCCAAATGCCTGTGAGATGAGTTTGGAGAGCATAGAGCTCCATGGATATGGGGAAATGTATCTTTTCTAAGTTACTCCACAAATACATATGTAGAATTTTATGCAGTATGAAAGAATCTATGGCAATTGATTATCGTCCATTAAGTAAATCTTTAAGCAAACAATGTCATCCAAAACCTACTATTGAAGTAACCAATATACAACAATAGTAGGATTCTTCTAACTTGTCATCTTTTCGGTCCAGTTCAACTTGATGCAAAGTAATAATACATTGTCTTGATTTACAACAATTATATATAATTTCCTAAATGAGATAATCATCAATAATAGGGAATACAAATGAGAATAAGAATACTACATACATTTTGAATGCCACCATATCAGACAAAGGAAATTTTTGATTATTAAATGCCCTTCATAAAATGACATAGAATGCCTAAAATGAAGCAAAGGTAATATGCATGTGTTCTTCACAATGGTTTTAAATATTTCATTGGTAAAATAAGTGGCAAATTATATCTCAGTCAACTTTCATCTTTTCAATATTTCAATTATTATTTTAGTTTTGTATTACCAACTTAACACAAACACGCTAACAACCTAAATCTAATACAATAATCATTATTTCAAATCAAAGTAAAACTTTTCCAATTCAACAAATCCAATTTAACAGTCCCATCGACCTCTCTTTGCACCTTTTGGAGCATTTTCTACTTTATATTTAGTGATAGGAAATTTTTAATCTCATTCTTTTCTATCTCCAGTATAGGAATAGTTTAAGTTGCTTTACTATTCAACAACACTAGCGGATTATCCAATTAGATTCATTGGATCCATGTCGGGGAAATGATTCTGGATGACCTTGCATATGCAGTTCAACCCTTTGTTGAACTTGTTGATTTAAACAAAAAGATAGTGTGGTTGTTCCTTGTTAGCTCGATGGTTGATAATATAACTCTGAAATCATGTCACAAGTTCGATTAGATGCAAGGAGTAAGTGTTGGAATTCAAAGACATAATTTACAATATCCTACTCTTTTCTCCATCAAATATGGCTACATTCAGCATGCCCTTCAATGATTGGCCATTAAGTGTTTCCAAATTTACTGCATCAACCTTCATAAGATATACTATGTTGAATGGTCATAACCATTTCATGCACAACTTATGCTTCGAGGTTGTTGAAACTTGCTATCCTATAGTAATACAAATGTACCTAATCTAGTAAATTGTGTCATATATTATGCTTGTGCCATTCTTTATTTCATTATTACTCAACCACTTGATTGCACCCTGCCACCAACATATCTTCTTCTAATTCCATTAGTTCATCTAGCCTATATTGTAATGATTGATCATTAGATTTCTTTATTGCAAGAGCAATCCTCAAACATGGGTCTATAAATTCAAACAACATAATAATTTCCTTTCGTTACACTATCCTAAAGGAAGTATGATTTGTTAGGAATTTGCAATTAATATACACTCATATAACTGCATAGATTCCCTATTCGCAATTGTTGTCTTAAACATTACATGCCTTGCTAAGGCCATATTCTAGAATCTTGTTGAATTCCTCCACTATATCATTTGTAGAAGGGTGGTATGTTGTACTTTTATGATAATGAATTGTAAACTCTTGGGCCAATGTGTGGATCAAATAATTTAGAGTTTTCTCCTTGACCATTCATCATCACCTTACGATAGCCAAACCTAGTTACAATTTTCTAAAAAATGAATCATGTTACAATGTCTACAATACAATCATTTATCGACATAATATCAACCAATCTAGTTAAGTATTTGGTCATAGCTATAATGTAGAGCATGCATCTCCATTGCATAGTGGGATTGATTGGTTCAATGAAGTCAATTGATCCTTTCTCGAATAGTTGTAATGTGGTGATAGGGAAGAGTGGTAACTCATGCCAACCATATGATTTCCTTGTACATTGGAATACATCTTACAATTGACATTATTCCTTAGCTTCACGAAAAAATGAGGACCACCATTATCTAGCACACAACACTTTATGCACAATTGTGTTTCCTATGATATAGCCTCCTATGGCTTCTTCATGCACTTCATACAACACGACATCTGGCTTATCATCCAACACACATCTACTCAATAATCCATCAAAGAAAAGTCTGTATAATTTTCCTACAATCAATTGATTATGTGTTGCGTGTGACCAACTACCTACACTTTGCTACCAAGTATTCCTGTGGTGCTCTGCCTCTAGTCAACAATCTTACAATCTCTACAAACTAATGAGGAACAACTTCAGTTCTATATAGTTTTTTCTCTGGTAGTTCATCATCAATGCTTCATCCAATTGTGCAAGATTCTAGTCATGATGAGTGGTCTAGTCCCGCATCATCTTTCCCTAGTTTGACCACCACTTTGAATTCAAACTCCTAGAATAAAAAAAATTAGCAATAGATCCTCCCCCCAAACATTAACTTAATGACCATAAACTTCTCGATAGAGTGAGTTGTAGATCTCAATAGGTAATGCCTAAATTTTTAGTGTGCATACAACATTTCTATGCCTTCATGCTTGGTAGTGATATAGTTCTTCCATATGTCAAACAAATTCCTACTAGCAAATGAGATTAGATTATCAATGCTCCCCTCCTTGAGCTATGCAAGGATTGCACCCAAAACTATGGATGATGCATTTACATGCACACAAAAAGTTTTCATCCAATTTGAAAAGATAAAGATTGACATAATAACCTCTTTTAACATTAAAAAAAGATTTGTTCCCTCTCAAAATTTGTATAATCTAAAATTAAGATAAATATAAACTGATATAAAATTAAATTTCAATTAAATTTTTTATAAATCAAATTAATCTAAGCATTATTTTATTACTTTTAAATATAATATTATGAAGTATACTTTTTAACACAATAATAAAATTTCAACTTTATTTTTGGAAGCAAGGTGGAGATACTTAACTTCAAGTGGATACTTTACAGTACCCAACTCCTTTTTTTCAAAGGTGGAGGACTCGGCAATAAATATCTCTTCTTTATTTATATATATAACATGACATTCGGTGGACCAACCCACACACATTTATTTAAACAATAAAATGTAAAGGTTAAAATCATATTGATCTCTACCATATTGATCATATTTATTTAAACAAACTTTTTATGCTACATATCGAATGATATTAGAATTTTCTTTGTCCCGTTCTATGAACTCCCTTGAAATCAGATCTTCAATCTGCTTCTGCATTAAGTTAACTTTTGGTTTGAACGTGGCTTGCAGTTGCTCAACGCATTCAACGAATAATTCCTGACTGCTCAAGACTTTTCTAGCCTTCATTGTCCGAACTATCACAGCATCGATGGCATCGCATCTATCGCCATCTACAACCTCGCTGACTCTCTTCTTCTCATCCATTTGTGGAAGTGAAATCTTAATCCTCGCAGATTTGCAGGTGAAGCTAGCATTGAATCCGAAATTATCAGTTTTTGTTATTGTTCGAGTCACCGGCTCCTTCAAAATAATCTTGTACTTTCCACATACAAATGAACGAAGCAGTCTAATAACATCCTCCTCTGGCAAATTTAATTGTGAACTGATTTCTTCACAGCTCAATCTTTCGAAATCGTTGAACAATAAAAGCATGACTGCCTGGTTGGTTGATACTGCAATTTCTATTGGCTTAGTATCAAAGTTTCCTATAATTTTACAATTTCCCAAACAATACATCCATGTAAGTTTACGATGCTGATATTTTGTGGAATAAAAGCCTTCATACGCCCTAATGCATTTAAGAATTTCCGCTGGTGGATTGAGGTTGAATAACTTGTAGGTTGGCCAGAACCCATTATTTAATACTGTAACAGTCAACTCTATTCCAGGATGCACATTTGAACAATCATGAAGATATGTGTTGAAGTCAAGTTGAGTCTCCCTTGCCAGTGTGAAATCATTAACCATGCCCTGCATCTTTGACGTTAGCTGGAGACCACATTGATGCTTTATCCTTGACAACATGGCTCGTTCATGGCTCTCATTTGCGCTTTTATGGTGTAGTAATCTGGAAGCTAGTTTTTTCCTGTAAAATTCACAAAATAAATCTCTATCACTAACATACTGAAGGAGATTCGCCGCCTTTCCAAGAATACCCTCAATATGATCACTTTTTTTCACAAAGCGGCTCTTTTTAAGCACGTTGTCACAAAATGTAGCCAGAAACTCTGCACATGTGCTTTCTTGGACTTTTTTATCACATATTACATTAAATGCGCCCCTCAAGGCTTTATAAAAAATACCGCTTCCTTGAAATGCATCCACAACGTAGCCAATACACTTATCATGCAGTTCAATAATCTTCTCCACAAACTTAAGTGCTGGAATGTCATCTATATGACTTCCGTCTGCATTATTCTTGACAACATCTTCCGCCCATTTTACTCCTTGGTTGATTACATGCTTTTCAAAAATATTTGCAAAAGGTTCCAAGCCTTGAGGTATTCTACAGAACAGCCTGTACATTCTCGAAAGATCGTCTTTCTTGTCGTTTGTAAGCAAAACATGACAGCCCGAATACTCATTTTCCAAAAGTTGAATATAAGAGCGGGAGAGGATTTCACTTTCTACTTTTTCTAATAACTTCTGCTCGCTGTTGGGATGCAAATAATGAGCAACTCTTTCTTTCTCACGTCTCAAACATTCTTCGGCCTTTATCATATAGTGAGCACATGAATCCTCCTCTAATATCCACAATGAACCCTTCCTAGAGTAGTAAGCTCCAGTATCTTCCAACATGGGAGCTTCAAAGTCTTTTTGGTACAAATCCATGCGATCCATTCCCATTTCCACAAAAAAATTCACAATGTTTCTCAACAAAGCGCGATCAATTTGTTCTCCCTCGCGCTCTCGATTAATCAACTCAATCACCACATTCTTCACATTAATCTTGATAGAGTGATACACCACGTCACGGAAACACATCACTCCAACTTTTACTAGCGAAACCAGGGAGTTTTGCCTGACGAAGTTTTGCCCCAAATAATAGAACATATTTGACGTGAGCCTAACCATCACCTTATGATTTCCCCAACACTTCTCAAGTTCTTTCAACAGGAACTCATCTTGTACTTTCCCTAAAGCTGGCAATATTGTGTGAGCAACGTATTCTTGCAACGAAATCCTGTACTTGTCATAGAGTTGTTGTGCGTACATATAAGGAGGCCTTTGGGTGCACATTTTGTAGACAGTTGTATAGATGTTTATGTACTCCGTTAAAGGAAAATCATCTTTAAAATCTGTTTTGAGAATATTTATCAACTTTAGGATGCCATTCTGAATAATATCCCATCCTTTATTGAATTCTATAGTTGTATCTATTGACATCATCATGTTTTTCGGAGTAGTAACTGCCCACCTTTCTTAACCTTCACCTTCTGTCAAGCGACGTCTGCCAACGTTACAGAGAAGTTTTGCCTTACTCTCAGAATTTCAGGTAACGGACAGGATGTCAACGTAACCCGATTGTGTCGAATGCTATTTGTGTTGGTCGCTGCGCATAAAACAAAAGAAAGAGATTGTGTCACATTGTGAGGAAGAGAAGAACCATTTTCATAATTTTTGTGTGATCGTGAAATATATTTACTTATAAAAACACTATATATATTTATTTATTATACAAAATATTATAGCAATATATTTTAATAGACAGATAACTACTCACATTTAAATTTTCCAATTATATTTTATAATTAAATATGCAGGTTTTATTGAGAAGGTTTGAGCAGGTTATAAGTTGATGCTAGGAGGGGATCTCTAAGGGGCATAGTTGTAGCTGATTTCTGTTATATTACTCATATTTTCTTCGTTGATGACGTCTCCTCTCTATGATGGGTGGCGATAAGGTTTATCCTCTATTATGGAAGCACTCTGTATTTCAAGTAGCTACAAGAATGTTGGTTAATCAAGCTAAATCCTCCCTTTCACACTTTGAGCTTTCAAGTGAAGACATTAGGAATGTGCAGCTTGCTTTTCCATTTCAGATGAAGCCTACTAATGAAGGCCTCCAATATCTAGGATTTAACTTAAAACGAAATGATTACAGGAAAGTTGAATGGCTTTGGTTACTCGCTAAAATTGAGAAGAGGCTTAAATCTTGTAGTTTTACATCGCTATCACGAGTGGCCAGGTTGATCCTCACTAAATCGGCCCCTGAACCAATCCATGTCTTTTGGTTTTCTCTTTCCGACATAAGTAATGAAGATTTGCTTTTGTTATCTATGGCCAAAGATAAGGTTGAAATTTTTTTTGCATAAGTAAAATGGGGCAAAATAGTATTATAGAAGGAATGAAAATGGGGTTTGAAGAATATTTATCTCTTCATAAAGGAGCTGTACCTGGATTTATTGGGGGAACAATGCTATACCATGTGCGTTCATATTGGGGGAAATATATTGAGGAAAAAATGACATAATATATTGCGGTTGAAGGGTTTTTATATTGGCAGGTAGCTCAAAGTTAATGAAAAAATATAAAGGGATATAAAAAAGTTAATGAAAAAATGCATACTTATAGGATTTTTTAAATTCTGAAGTTGTATTTAGTTTGTATTGATAGGGGGTTAAATAATGTGATTTTTAGAGGTATTTTTAATATGTAGTCAAACCAAGGGTATTGTTTAATATGCCATGAATACACATCATGATATGTCATAGGTTCATTGAATAAAGTCTGCAACTTTGGTTGTGAATGTGGATTGAAATATGATCTCTACAATCAACTTATGGTCTGAGCTTGTTTATCAAAAACACATAAGTTTTTGGTCAATTATAGAATGGATTTGGGCCCAAGATTGAAGGAGATCAAATGCTTCAGTTATTTGGAAGGTCGTTGTTCACTTTTTTAAGGTGATTGAAAAAGGATTAATTTGCAAAGTGGGTAATGGGAGAAGGTTAGAATTCGATTGGATCTGTGGGTTGGGAGTTGCCAAAACTATCGTCTCTTATAAGAGATGGTAGATCATCTTTCAACAAATGGAGTTCGAATGTTGGGTCAAGTTGCAAATGAGGAAAGTTCCTTAATTTTGGGTTAGGGTTGGCATTGAGCGCATCACCTTAATCTATAAGGTAACTGGGCAAATCTTTGGCATTGTTTCACAACCTATATAAATGAATCCCATGCCCACATCAAGGATAGAGAGTATTCATTGATGTGGGCCCATGCAGTCTCTTGAAACTACACCCCTAAATCAGGGTATGTCTTTCTTATTGAAGGCTTGAAGACCCCTTTTTCTCCTAGTGGTGGAAAAAGCTATAAAAGATCAAATGCCTTAATGGAAGTCTCTTCCAATGGTGTATCCCAGAAAATTAGAAGGAGAGAAATCGACTCAACTGGCTCAATGAGGTATCATTGGTCCAAACTAGTGTCCATTATGTAAAAATGAAGGGGAGACTATAAATCATGTTTTTCTCTTCTATCCATTTACTTCAACAAATTCGAATTCGAAATTTGCATCTCTAAGTATAATTTTTCATTGGCAAGAAATGTCTTATACATCTTCCTATGAATCTTGGTGGAATTTTGTTAGTCCAAAAAAGCTTTGTGCTCTTCCTCTCTTGCTATCATAGGGAATTTTGGATGGCAAGAAAACTTGTTGTTTTTCTAGACAAACATGTTATTCAAGATTTTGTGGTAGCACAATCTTTGTTAGTAGATGTATTTATTTAAAAATTTGATCTCAATCCACATTCGCCTCCATTATTGAAGAAGTTACTGATTTCGTGCTCTATGGGCATACTTCAATGGAGCCTCTTCTTAAGAGGTCTCTTATGGGGGTGGTGCATTTGACATAGCCACTCTTTCAAGATGAAATACGTTCTAGGCTCAACAACAAACAATTATGGAAACATAATGAATCTAAAACTTCTCATGTTATTTTCCTTAGAATCAGAAGATTCAAAGAAAATTGTTAATTTTTTCAACAACATTTCTAGATGTCATATTTACACCCTATGTGCTATTCCGGAATAGATCAACATGTTACAAATTTCTTTTGATCAAATATATGTTGTGCATATTTAAAGGGAAAGGAGCACTTTCTAAAGCGAGTTCTACAAAGATCTGGGTTCATGGCATATAGTGGAGTGCAATCATGACCAAGAGAATGGCTACCACCATCACCCTTTCATTGAAGGGCTTCAAGAAAAACAATAAACTATGTATTTATCCTTCCATGACAACTTCAGTTACAATTTTTTGCATTACTTTTAGTTATTGTTGGGACTAGTAGTCCACTTAGTTTTATTTATACTATGTTTATGTCATCGGTAGAAAGATTTTTAGTGGATAGTTTTGTTGTTTTAGAAAGTCTTTTTGTTACAAAAACCTTTATTGTAAACTCTTGATACAATTGGAAGGATGTATGATTTTTGGATAATTTGTGGCTACAACCTTTGTTTTTTTTTCAGTTGTTGTTTAGTTTTGAGACTAGGCTTATGGCATAGTCATCTTTGGCTGGTCTTTTGAGTGTTATTCATGGCACATATTGAATGTAATTTTCACCATGAATGAATGTAATTTCCTGCTTTCCATCAAATTGGAAATAAGGTATGGATCCTATAGGTGTTTAAGCTACATAAATGACCCACCTTACTATAATCCTGTCCACTAATTGAGAGACCCCAGCCACTATATAGGTAGGCACACCTGTTTGGTATGGCACAATAAAGATATCCAAAATTCAAAAAATTGTGTGGCCCTACTAGTTGGAGCCTGGCTTGAACTTATCTCTTCATTGGATTAACCTCATTTGAACTTGCTCTTTCTCTGGCTTGGTAAAATCAACATGCATGAAATAGTTGGATCATCAATTATATGGGATGGGGAAATAAGAGAAATTCGCAGATAAACCCAGACCTTATTAGATGCCCTTTCCAAAATGCTCCCTTTCCATATAACTTGATTTTACTCCATTATTAAGTAAGATGAGATTCCTAATAAAATAAAATAAAAATCCTCCAATAAATGAAAATGCAATAAATGTTTAAAATAAAGTTCCCCCTCCCATAAATGAAAATACATTGAATGTTTAAATGGCCAAATTTTAATAAGCCATTTTTTATTTTACTCAATATAACAGAAAACCCATATTATTGTGTTGAAATACTTAAATGATATTATGCATTTTTTACCATACACCATTCAAATGCAATGAATGTTTAAAATAAAATTCCCCTCCCATAAATGAAAATGCACCAAATGTTTAAATGGCCAAATTTTAATAAGCCAATTGTTTACTTTACTGAATATAACAAAAAACACATATTATTATGTTGAAATACTTAAATGATATTATGTTTTATTTTATTTTTTTTACCTACACCATTCAAATAATTCACAGTCACCATTCAATAATGTTAACACTGACAAAACAAATTATATCTCAAAAATATGTATGGGTTTTATGTCACCATTCAAAAATGTTAACCATGAGAAAAAAAAAAATTATATCTCAAAAATATGTATGGGTTTTATGCAATATCCCCGGACAACATAATTTTACTTAAGATTACTTTGGTTTTTTTAAACACCGACCCTGTGACAAATAAGCACATTTAAGCATCATTGAGAATTTAAGGCATTTATTTTATTTTCTTCGCTAAGTGTAATTCGATCTTCCTATAGTTACCAATCACATAACTCAATGATGGGGTGTCTTAAATACAGGAGTCAGCGGATTGGTTATATCTAAATTATAACAAACTCGAACCCTTGGAGTGTTGGATAATGCGGAAATGTGAGATACAATTGTTCAGGTTGTGGGTTGATGAGTTTGCTTGGGTTGAAAAGAGAATCAGAGGTTAAATGTAAATTATAAGTTTGAAGGCGTTGCTTTTGCATATAAACTTAAAAATCACATGTGTTTTAGTTTAGTTAGCAAATGGTAGAGAACCGCAATATGTATAAACCTATTAGTTTTAGGGTATATCTATATCAATATAACTGGGTTTTATCTAAAAACAACTCCACAATTCCAATTTTCATATATAGTTTTATAGTTTCACAAGAATAAATTTCACATTTATTGTGAAAATTTCCAATATCTCTCTCAAACCTCGTTAAAATAGAGTTTTGAAAAAATTCCAAAACCTGTGTGTCAAACATCCTTTAAAACAGAATTTGAAAAGATATTTTCTGCAACCAGGCTTAGTTTATATCATTAAAAGAAATGTGAAGTATCCGTTTCAGTCTCACAAATAACGCTTGAACTTCTCGTTTTTGTTGAGACAAGAAATTACTGGAGAAATAAATATAACAACAATCCAGAAATGTTAGTTCAGCGGGATCTTGAAGAAAAAAATTTGGTGAATATAAATTTCAGGTTCTACTTATGAAAAGAAATAAGACAGCACAATTTAAATTAATGAAAGCATGATGTACATCAAAGGTGAAGATTTGTAAACATGATTCTCTGCAAAATACCAAAAATAGAGAATACCAAAAAAAACTATTATTACTTTCGAATTTATGGTAAGAGATATACCAAGTCAGTGCATATCGAACAGGTTCGACCTTTGTTTCCTTTCCTTCAAATTACTCTGCCAAAGAAAATAATTTTGAGCGTGGCTAGCAACTTGAGGAGGAGTTGGGGAAGTGACAGAGTTGCTGGAAATACCTCTCCAGTTGCCTTTTCCGAATTGTAAATCCCCAAGAGACATTTTATGTTCTTCCTCCTCCGTCCAAGGAATGCAGAGAACGGGTAAACAAACAGACTGCCCTGTGAAATGAAACGCGCACACAGTCCTTTCGATTTTGTTTATTAAAATATTTATTAAACCAGGTTGTAACGTTCAAGATAATATGTCTTAGTAAAATCACAGCTCTTGATGTTGTTATTAGAGCTAAATATTGTGTCAAAATCAAATTCTATCCATTCATTTAAAAAAATAAAAATCTACAACCCATGTTCGGAAATAGATAAGCATAGAGCATAATTAATTATTTTATAATTGGGTCATATTAAGAAATAGAGGGAGTTTTATAAATAAGAACAAGTCACTTGCTAATATTCTCCTCTTCTATATTGCCTTCAACTCCGATACCGTGTAGATTTTTAATTGTATATTGAACAACTTATGTAATATGCTAAAACAAAAGACAAGAATCTACTCTACTCTTTAGTGGAAATCAAAATTGATCAATGAAAACAATAAGCAAAAAATGAAGAATATCAATCGTATATAACGCAATATTTCTCTGGAGAAAGAAACTACTAAAAATCTTGACTATCTATATTTCATTAACCATAATATCTAAGAAGGAAATATAATGCTTGTTCCTCCTGAACAATTCTTGCACTAGTACAATCTATCTCTCTGCTTCAGAAACCAGGTCAAGCCAACACTTAAGTAAATTTGTTGTCTACCAAGAACCTACTTCCTTGCACAATTCCTAAGGGAATTAGCCTATATTTAATTGAGAAATACACTCTCCATAACTGCGGAATCCAAATATAGGTCCTTAATTGATTGCATGCACCATCTGTACAAGTCAGAAACTTATACAACTGATACTACATTGTCCCTGAACTCTAATATCAATTGGGTCTTCCTCTGAAATCACATGCATGAGTTATTTATGAGTGAATCTTGAGTTAACTATTGTGGTATTGGTGATGCATTGGTGCACTACTCCACTATTAGACCTCTTACTAGTTCCTCCAACAATTAGAACTAGTTTAACTGACTATAACTCAATTAGACTAATTAATCTAATTAGAACTCAAAAGAGCTCAAGTCGGACCCCTAAAATTTAGGAATCAGTCTACATGACTCTAGATAGACTTCCAACTCAAATTTCTAAGCCAACTAAGTCAAATTAACTTAGTAATTATTACAAGTTGCTATTGAGAATAGAATTACAATTTAATTCTTAATCTAATTCATGGACAAATTAAATTGGAATTTCTAGATGATATTTTTAACAGTGATTGTTGCTATTTTCAACAAAAGAAGCAAGTCAACCATTAAGGATGAATAGAAATACAAGAGAATAGGAATCCAAATATGTCTTCAATGCATTGTGTAAATAGAGCATCTTGAACAATGGAAGGAGAAATCATCAAGGTACTGACTTGTCTTTGAAGAAAAATCAGAGAAAAATTAAGAGTGATGATTCTCATATTCCTGTGAGAAAAGTTAAAACCCTTTCTAAGTGTTAGCTATAATGAGCACATACTTATGGAAGGAAAGAACAAGAACAACCCAATAAATATATTCTTGCAAACAAAGAAAAAAGGAAGCAAGAGGATTTGGGTGAAGACAGAGTAACAAATGGTGGATTTCCCTCCAGCCATGTGCAACCAAGAGAAAACCCAAACATGGGAAAAGAGGAAGCTAGATGGTAATGATTCTGTTTGGACTCGACCAAAGAAGGGTTGGAAGAGGAAAGAGGGAAATCTTCTCAAGGGAATTAGATCATCTGTTTCTCTTCAACAATAAAAGAGAATGGCTTCAAGAGAGGCTGAAAAAGTTAGATGTAGGAAGTTATAAGGAATAGACAAAGAGGTGAATCTGATTGTTGAAGGTATGGTTGTGTCCCCTTGTTGATTATAGGAATATATTAGTTTAGCTTCAAATATATCATCATTGCGAGAAATAGGAAAGAGAAACCAACATGGTCTCAACGGGAGTACACAACAACATTTTATTTTGTGAAAAGAAGATGAGCTACAACTAAAGTGTGGAATGAAGAGGCCCATAGTTAAGTAGGGTCCACAGGATCATTACCCATGTAAAGACTATGAAGTAGATGCAGGAGATAAGAGAGCATTGACTTAGGGGGAGCTGCTTTGATAGCAGTTGAAGGCAACAATTGTCTACCTTAAGAAGAAATATTACACAGGGAATGAAAGATTTGAATCTTGGGTGAAATACCTTTATTTCTATTAAGATTGTGAATATGATTTTTCCTAGTAGTCGTGTGTTCATAAAGCGCAGTCTTAGCAGCAACTATCAGTCCTTGAAGAGAAGTCTGAAGGGCAGAATGCACAATAGTAGCTAGATCTAAGCCATCGACAATCAGTGATTGCATGGAGGAGAAGAAGAAACTTTTAGCCCTTTAACATTGATGTCAAAGGGGAAGAGAAGCTTATTGAAGAACAATTTGTGATGGCCCAAGCATAGGAAGGAAAGCCATTGGTGGCTCATGCAAGGACATGAGTTGAAGTAGCATGAATATTGGCCATCAATGTGAAGAAATGAAGAGTTGTTGCCATCAATGCCAAATGGGGAGATGGTTGGATAGTTGGCATTGTCTATTTGGCTAGTGGTAGTAAGTTTGTTGGCATTGATGTCAATAGCCTTAATGGGAGATCAAGTTGGGAAGTAGGCATTGCTTGGTAGTTAGCAAGTGTGTTGGCATTGATGTCAATGAAATTAGAATGGAGGTATGTGCTTGCATGATGTTAATCAAGACAACATTGATATCCACTAGGCTAGTTGTGAAAGGAACATATTGTAACATTGATGTGCTTGGTGTATCAAGTTTAGGGGGAGTCCCATGGTTGTTACAGTCTCTATTAGAGAATCATCACAGTATTAGGCTTATTGGAAAAGTCATAAAAAGGTGACTATGGTGGCTGGGGTCCCATTCTTTAGAATATATTCGTCCTTAGGAGATCAAGTAAGATAATCATGTAGATAACACAATTGGTTAGTGCTTGGAAAGACATTTCCAGTGGTATGTGAAAGTCCATAAATGGATCTCAGGATCAAAATTTATTGATAGCCAAAGTAAGGATCTTGAATTCCTTAGGAGTACGTTGAATTTAGGAACCAAGGATAATGAATTCCAAACTGAACTGTACCTCGAACATAACGACGTATTCTTTTAGCTGCTTTCCAATGACTTTCACGTGGGTTTTGCATAAAACGAGCAACAAGGCCAACAACGAAGGAAAGGTCAGGATGTGTATGGGTTAGATACAAAAGTTTTCCTACAAGTTGATGGTATAAGGTAGCATCAACTTCAGGGGAAGTACAAGTGACTGAAAGTTTGACTCCAGACTGAAAGGGAGAAGGAGTTGGCTTATAGTCTTCCATGTGAAAATGGCGTAGAAGATCGCAGGAAAAATTGGATTGGGAAAGGGAAATACCTTCCTGGGATTGCAAGACTTGAAGACTGAGAAAATAATGCAAGTGTCCTAAGTTTTTCAATTCAAACTTCTTTTTAAGGCTGGACTTCACATGGTTGATAAGGTTGGGATCACTACCAGTGAGGATAAGATCATCAACATAAAGAACAAGAATGATAAGAGACTTGCCCACTTTTCTTGGTGTAGACAGTATTGTCAGAATAACACCTAGAAAAGCCAGATTCTAAAAGAAAGCTATCATTTTGGCATACCAAGCTCGAGGAGCTTGCTTGAGACCATAAAGAGATTTCTTAAGTCGACATACAAGGCTGGAGTCTGTTTGGATGAAGCCAATGGGTTGTTCCATATAGATTTCTTCAGGCAAGTCCCCATGCAAGAAGGCAAATTTAACATCCATCTGATGGACTTCCCATTTTAAAGAGGCAGCAAGAGAAAGAACAAGGCGGATAGAGTTCATTTTGGCAACAGGGGAGAAGGTTTCAGTGTAGCCAATGCCTTCAACCTGTGAAAAGCCCTTAGCAACAAGACGAGCTTTATGTTTATCAACTTTCCCATCTGGTCCATACTTGGTTCTGTAAACCCATTTACATCTAACAAGTTTGCGTCCCTTTGGTAGGGGAACAAGATCCCATGTATCATTTGCCAACAATGAATGATATTCTTCATTCATAGCTGCTTCCCAATGTGGATGGCCTGAAGCTTCTGCAAAAGTGTCAGGATCATGATTTACTGGAGCTTGAGCCAGTAAAGAAGAGGCCCTTTCAAACTGAGAACGTGTACGTCGCTGATCTGTAGGATCACCGGCAAGATCACCTGCTGCATCCCGAGTAGCACGGACCCATCTTGGAAGTTGAGGATCCTGAGAAGGTGGGGGAGGATTGTCATCCTCACTTTCATCATCTGAAGAAGAAATGTTTTCAAAAGTAGAAGAGATAGGAAGAGGTGGCACATCCGCCGGACTAGGCTCGCAGGCCGATTTATTTTCATCAAATTTTACATCTCTTCTAATGATAACATTTTTGGACTTAAATGGAATAAGTCTATAAACTTTTACATCTTCAGAATATCCAACAAAAGTAAATTTCTCACTCTTAGGTTCTAAAGCTTTATGCTTTTCATCTGGAATATGGGCCCATGCTTCACTTCCAAAAACACGAAAGTGACTTATATCTGGTTTAATGGAACTCCAAGCTTCTTCTGAGTGATATTCTTTAGAACCTTAGTAGGAGTGCGATTTATTATATAATTTGCACAATTAATTGCTTCGGCCCAAAAACTAAGACTGAGTCCTTTAGATTGCAGCATACAGTTAGCCATTTCCTTTACGGTGCGATTTTTCCTTTCAGCTACACCATTTTGTTGTGGAGTGTATGGAACAGTGTGTTGCATTTGAATTCCATTTTTGGTGCAAAAGTTGATGAATGTGTTTTTAACATATTCTCCACCATTATCAGTTCTTAGCTTAAGAATTTGATGTCCAGATTGTTTTTCAACAAAGGCTTTGAAGGCCAATAATGTGTTAAATACTTCGCTCTTGAGTTTTAAGAAGTATACCCAAGTGCGTCTGGAGAAATCATCAATGAAAGTTAAGAAATACTTGCAGCCAGAGAATGAAGCAATAGGAAGTGGACCACACAAATCACTGTGCACAAGTTTTAAAGGGGTTGAGGCGTGCCAAGAGGCACGTTTTTCAAAACTGTCCCGATGTTGTTTTCCGAGTACACATCCGGAACAAACACCATCTCTGCAGGATACCATAGGAAGACCTGTCACCATATTTTCTTTACATAGATGCTGAAGGGAGCGATAGTTTAAGTGACCAAATCGCTCATGCCAAAGTTTGCTCACTTCATCATTATGAGCAACAAATACTGAGGGAAGATTTGATGACCCAAAGTTGTGAAACTTATACAACCTTGTGGAATCATCACCAATACCAGTAGCTAGAATCTGTTTAGGATCTCTTAGATCCTTGATTACAACATCATGAGGTGAAAATTCAACAATTTTACCTTCACCTGAATGGGTTATCTGATATACAGATAGAAGGTTGCTGGATAAGGTTGGAACACATAATACATCATTAAACTGACCATTGTCTAGATGAACAGTTCCAGCCCCTACAACATTAAGAGATCTATCATCACCAACATATATATTTTTGGTGTTACAATCATGTAAAGAAGAAAACATGGCTTTGTTTTTGGCCATGTGATAAGAGGCTCCAGAATCAATGAGCCACTCATGAGAATGAGAAGAAGAAGTTACATTTAATGCATAACCAGACTGAGATGATTGACAACGACATGCAGAAAGTACCATTCCTGAAGATGAAGTTGAAGTAGAAGAATGCTCCACATGGATGTTATGTTTCTTCATTGCGGCTTCCAAGGCTTCCATCTTCTTAAAGCATTTAGATTCTAAGTGGCCATCTCGATTACAAAAGTTACAATGTCTATCAGTCTTGTTCCATTTGTTTTTATTGGTCTTATCATTTTGCTGAAATGATCTTTCATTTTGAGACTGAGTTTGCTTAGGACCCTTGTTTGGTTTAGGACCATTCTTTTTAGGATATGACTTCTTAGGATTCTTGAAATTTGGTTGTTGTTGGGTAGCTAATGCTTTCTTGGAAGAGTTACCAAGATTAAGAAGACCAAGGTGTAAGAGTTTTTCTTGTTCTCTTATTAAAGAATCACAAAAAGAGTCAAAGGAAGGGGCCTTGTAGTCTTTTCCTTGACAAATGAAAGCTTCCCTTGTAAAATGGAAGGTGGAAACAAATACAGAGTAGGCTGGTCCCAACTTTGTAAGGATGGAATAAATAAGGTTGCTATCTTCTTTCTTAACCTTAACGCCTTCCAAGAGATATCTAAGGGTCTTGAATTTACACAAGAAATCTTCAATGCAAGAAAAATTATTAGGATCCAATGTAAGCAACTCATTTTCAAGTTGATGGGCTCTAATTTCATTTTTAATCCCAAAAACTTTAGTGATTTGTTCCAATGCTTCATGACGAGTATCAAGTTCTGCAATATGGAATCTAAGATCAGGAGAAATAGACATCCCTATCAAACCACGTGCTTGATCTTGTCTATTTTCCCATTTTGGAACCTTGTCTTCATCTCTTGGTTTCTTCTCTTGGCCCGTGGCTATTCTGTAGAGACCTTTACTTCTAAGTAAATCTTCCATGTAGGATATCCATTGGAAGTAGTTAGTGCTGTCAAGAATGACTTGGCACGGACTTTCCATTTAAAAAAAAAAAAATGAAGCTGAAGATGTTGAAAGTAAGTGTTCCAATGGATAGATCTCGAAAAATTAGACTGTTTTAAAAAAAACGGCTCTGAAAAAGGCTTCCGGATGAAGAAGTTATGGCTTTTTGAAAAAATATCATTGAAGTTGCCCGCAAAGTGCACGAATGTGCGGGAATGAAAAAAACGCCCCCACAAAATGGAGATTTGAACCCAAGACCTCTACTCTCTTAAAATAGCTTTGAACCAATTGAGCTATACAAAAAATTTGAGAGATAGAGCGAGAGAGAGAGAGA